>JAPYYV010008332.1:0-19485 GCA_030522625.1 Copidosoma aretas | reverse complement strand
TGATTTAAATAAACTGAGTAATGAAAAGTCTTTACTGTCTATTAATCTTATAATTATCAGTAAATGCATTTTTCGTACGGTTAAACAATAGTTATCCAGAACTATTACTTTAACAGATTTCGCAAACAATTATATCAAGTACTCAAAATTAGCTTCTCTGTATCCAAATAATTGATATATTCTCACCAAGTGCTATCAAGAATTGACAGTATTCGCGGAACATACAATATTTAAATAATATTGGTTACTTTCTCCTATATAAAAGTTATTATCAAAAGATTTGTATCATGTTTTAACTAATAGAACTAATACTGAAATAAACAACAGAATTTTTTGCTAAGTTGTATTCCATTTATATTTGTCCTATAGGGTGCACAAAATATTTATCGGCATCAAAACAGTACTGGCTGTGATAATAATAATCTGCAATAGCATGACTATTGTTGCACATTGTCTGAGTCGTCGACGTCCTCATGACTTTTCGAGCCACTTGATACTCAACCTTATAATTGCGGACCTGTTTACTGGTTTTGGATACCTGTATCTTCCCATCACAACCTTTATGATAACGATGAGGGATTCTATAAAGAAGATTGCATGCTTACTTTGGTTAGTTATAATGGACGAATATTAATTTTTCTTCAAAAAAATGTATTAAAAGTTACAATTTAATTATTAAGAAATTCAAATTTTGGTTTTTAAGTTATATAAAATTTTTTGAAGTCTTTCTAAGTCTTTTAAAGTCTGCCAAAGTCTTTAGCACAGCTTATATATGGTAATAACAACAAAAATACTTTTTTGGACTTCTGAAATTTTTAACATGACTTTTGACGTCTTGTAAGACTTAAAATACTTTTGGACCCATTGATAGTAGTTTTCGTCAATAATGTGCATCTCTCTTGCTTTAAAATCGCCCTCGGGCAGTGATCTCGCTGATGGCCGAATGTGCGTCAGTGGCGAACTCTATTATTCCTATCGAGGGCGCACCAAACATTAAAAAACGTCTGAGATAGGAAAAAAGACTTTTCAAGTAGTTAGCAGACTTTGAACGTCTTTTTAAAGTCATGGAATGACTTGCAAGGTCAATTAATATCTTTCGATCACTATAAACGACTTAAAATGATTGTAGGTGACAGATTCTCTCGCTTTCGTTTACTACACTCGGTGATACGAACATATCATTATTATTTGCGCATGTGTGTGTGTGTGTGTGTGCAATTATAAAGACTCAATGTCTCTCAAAGTTTTTTAAAGTCTTTCATAGTCTTTCAAAGTCTCAAAAAGACTTTGAATTATGCAGCCCCTTGCAATTATACAAGAACTCAAGTCTATCTTTTCCACTTATGATAAAAATTGAAATTTTATATTGTAAAAACATTTGGTTGTACCAAAGAAATTTTTTTTTTAAATTTAAAGTTTTAAAGGGTAATGTTTTTTTTGAGATTTTACCATATTCTTCTGTAACAGTTATTCAACACTCCTCTGTTCTACGTCTGCAAGTCACTATGCCACACTGGCAATAGCAATCAACCGTTACACAGCCATTGTTTTCCCGCTCAAATATTCAAAATACATGACTAAGTCCGTAGTATTTATAATGATAGCTGTTAATTGGGGTGCAGCTGTGCTGATATCTACGGTTCCCTTATATTGGAACGGCTCTGATCCTATTGAGTACGACTGCATATGGGTGTTGCCCAGGTAAGCAATCAAATTTTATGAGTATTAAAAGAACTGTCGTACTTTATTTCAGGAAATTTACCAAAAACGTATGATATTTTCAGGCTCTACATACACGCGATTTTGGTACCGAATTTCATAATTATCTGGCTCAGCATTTTCATCTTTTACTTAAAAATTTGGAAAGCAACAAGGGCTCACTTGCAAAGATCAAAAGTGAGATCGAGAGGAATTGATCATAGTAACAATACGAGCGACAAAAACAGCAGTCTGGTATCTATACACTAGTTGGTCGATTACTTCATAATTGCAATTTTTGTGCTTTCTCGCTTCTGAATAGAGAACTGGTCCTCAATTGGATTATATAAAATAGTACCTCCCATCGCTGGAGTAATCTCAGAGAAACGTACATCTAAATTAATATGATCAATTACTGAAAAATTGATTGAGAATTAAAATGTTTCCGAAGCGTAATTTTCATGCTATCATTCAAATCGATGTCATGTAATAGTGACGTAGGAACTTCTGAATTTTTAGAGGTTTATTGTCTTACAGTTGCATGACGTCAAACATTGAGTCACGACGTCATTTTACCATATTTGAATACATTTTGTCCTAAACCTAAAGCATACGCTGAGAGCAAGTTACTAAGCATGTAACTTAAAAATATTTCATTGTAAATGATCAGAATCCTTCAAGCAATGAAAGCAAATCTATCATAAGTAATTTATACATGTTTTGAGGTTATTATTATTCTTAATGAGTGGTACATAACCATACGGTAATTCGTGGTGTTGAAGATAAGAAGGTTATTTCGGTTTTTTGCTCACGTATAAAAACCGAACAAACCCTGGAATATTCAGAACTTCTGACGTCATACTACGTGACATCGGTTTGAATATAACTTAAAATTTCAATAAATTATTCTAATTTTATTACACCATATAAAAAAAACCTGTTTTACACGGATACTCTGTGCACCACCTTTTATCGATAAACAAATAATTTAGAAAACAGGCCAGTTCTCTATTGCTCTTTCGTACCTTGAGAGACTTAAATTTTCGATCCCATAATAACGAAACCAGCACTTACCACCGCGCCAATATTACTAAATTTCAGTGAATTCCGATTTTGTAATTTTTGTAACTAGTCAAGTAAGTTTTTTTTACACAATGCGTTCGAACTTCAACTTCTCCTGCCTGCAAAGGAGGTGTAAAAAGCCCGATTTACGTAAAGTGCGAGAAATGCTTTGTTCGTGCATCATACGTAGTAACTACTGCTCGCACTTCTCGGTTCCCAAAAAATTGAACGAATAAAAGCACTTAATGTTGAAGTTTTCGCACACTGGGAGTAAAACTAATATACGTAATTTGTGGGCCCGGTGATTATCACACTTGTGTTAAAATCACCTGTATTGCTCCACTCGAAGACATTTAGAGAGCACGTACTTTTCGCGCAATACAGTATTTAGACTTAAAAACTGTACGTGATTACTTACAAACTGTCGTGAAATATCCCAAACCATTTTAGTACAACGAAACAAAAAATTTATTGCTCATTTTTTAAACTTTGACATTTATGTTGATGATAATTCTAATTAATAGTTGAAACGATCACGAACGTACAGTGCACAACCCTGAGCTAAAATTCTTTCATGTCTTTCAAGTGTTTTAGTGTTAATACATTTTTGTTTTTTGAAGGTATTCTTATTCTTAGGCTGTTTCTCGATCTGCTGGCTACCGGTATTAATCGATATGTTGGTGATGTCATACACAAATCTTGAACAATCAACTGTTGTAGAGTGCATACGGGAAATGGCCATGTTATTATCACTGTCAAACAGTATTATCAATCCACTTATCTATGCCTGGAAGAGCCCAGCTTATCGAGAAGCCTATCACCGTAGATTTAAGGAACTCAACGATAACAATCATAATGAAAACCTGGAAAAAAAAAGCAAGTTTAAGGAAAGTACCACGCGAGGACTACAAGGTTTGGACTGCTGTAATCCTAAGATAGCAGCTTTGACTGAACTTGATAAAGATGTCGTCCGACAGAGTACGATATTTCAAATCGTAGAGGGATATTAATGGTAAGCAGCAAGTTGTGACTCAGGTTTGATATAAATTGATTTCATTAGTTTTCTGTACTTATCTTACATCTCACCGGTAGTTTTAAGTTTGAATCTGCTTGGAATCTCATAATTCACTACAACAGGTGTTAAAAGTACAATGGCTTAAAAACCTTCATTACCTTTTTTGTTTCTAATTTTGGTTTAATAGTATAAATTGATGAGTTAAGAAGTAATTTCTCTGCGACACAGTGATCTCGTATTATAATTTATTTTTACAACATTATCATGCAACTTATCATGTTAATATTTTTAGAGCCGATTTTTAATTCAAGTATTGAATTTTCTCAAGCAGAATGATTTTAATTTGATATCAAAACCAATAATAGCGATAAGGTAAATATAGTGGAAAAACGACACAAATGGCAGTTTCTGTTATATTGTTTTTTTTTTTATTTCATTCAGAATGAGTTTGCTGAGATTTCTTGTACGTACGATGTACTAATTATGATCATTTAAAAAAATAATAATTTAAAATAATTTCGGTTGTTACGAGTTTTTTTTCTCCAATTACCGCTAACAGTTGGTCCAGCAAGCACTTCACCATCGCTGTGTGAAATAATAACCTATTTGTGCTGTCTTTGTACCTTTGCGATATTTTTCGCGAGTGGTAGTACATATGTTTGCCTCTTGCCTAGTGTTATCATTGTGTTATAAATGTTTTTTGAGATTAAAAGTGGATGATGATGATCATGAGTTGGAGGCATAGATACGTACCGCCACTACTTTCGTTTTTATTTAATTAATTAATTCTAGTTTTTTACACTTTATCGGTCGAGCCGCAGAGCCCTTGGATAAGCATCAGCATAAAACCTCCCTCAGAAAAACCCCCTTCACATAGATCTACTCTCCGCCGGTAAAGTCAGTGTTCCCTGTCTGAGGCTGCGTATACACGCGGCGGAAAAATGCGCAGCAGAATTTTGGTCGACCAGTCAATCTATGATTATGTATACGGAAAGCACTGCCCTGATTGGCCTACCAAAGTTCCGCTGCGCAATTGTAGTCGGTATACTGTCACTCTTCGATATATCAGGGATGAGGGCCCTTCTTTGTTATTTCCGTAAAATTAAGACCAATTATATAGATTGGGAAATCGCATGGTGGAAACTTTGTAAGCCAATCATCGTAAAGCTTTGGAAAGATCCGTCAGGAGAGCCCTGATTGGCTGAGAAAGTTTGAGCCGCATGAACTTTTTATTTTCCCAAAAAAGGTGTCTGATTGAAAAAACATTAAAGTTTTACCTATTAATGTTTACATTTATATAATTGTAAAAATGTATGTGCTACAAATATTGCAAACTTTTGTACCGTTGCCAACGCAACTTTTCCAGACTTTACTTTTTTTTTTATCGCGTGTACTTTGTTATTTCAACAGTTAGAGAAATTTTTACGCAAGTAGCGTTTACTGAAACATTTTACTCTGGTTGACATTATCGCCCATGTGTGTGATTCAGTTTATATAGTGGTGCACAGCTTAGTCACCTACGATTAGTTCATTTTCTAGTCTAGAGTTTTTTTTATGTATTATGGAAGTAGTAGTAGCTGTCAATTTTATAGGTACGACATCTGGAATTTTTTGAGCTAAGCGTCAGGATGTATTATATAAAGATAATAAGTAAATAAATGTACCTTATAACAAAACTATTGTTACCCAATCTACCCTCCACATTAAAGTATATTCGGACGAGTATCATACAAGCACTTACGAGATCCACATTAAACATCTTACAGCCATGATCTTTGACACGTAAGTACTTGAGACTCATATATTATATATTGTAGCGTTTAAATATTAACATCTTCACGAATCAATGGCTACTTATTTTCTCTGGAAAAATTAAACCACATAAAATAATTAGAAACGTTGAGTTTAAATAAATACTTACTATCAGCTAATACAAATTTTTTGTACTAAACAGCAATTGATTATCAAGGTCATGGCCATCATAAGCCTTCTGACTTCTTATTAGCTAGTAGACAATTTATAATGCAACGGTGTACATCTATACCCACATCAAGTACAGTGTACTTACTGTATACTTAACAGTTTTGGCATACAAATTATCTCTGCTCTTTGGGAGAAAGTACGTAATAGTTCCGCTGTTCGCTTGAACTGAGAACGTGCGCCCTCTATAAAAAAGTCAAGGAAAACTCTTTGATGGACAAATGTACAGTACATTAAAGTAACCTTTGACTAACTGTTGAAGAAGCAAGTTTGACAGGTTATCTGTGCCCTGTATCGTAAAATAATTTAGATAGTACCAAAAAAAATTGTTCAATTTTTTTAGTTTATGAGGAATATCAGGCAGAATATCAAAATACGTTAAGTAATCATTGTCGTAATTTCATCTCCTCTCCTGAATTACGTCTCGTTCTATCTCTGTCGATTGTTGTTTTCATGAAAAAAGAATAAACGCGTATCTAATTTTTTTTGATAATCCAAATTTTCTGATGAACCAAATGGTATTTTTTCATGATAGCACCCGATTACGCACTTATTTTTATCGTTGCTATATGATGATAATAATCTTAATGTATTGTGTATGCATGAATAGAGTCGTAGTGTGTCATTATAAACCGAGAAAAAAAATACAGTTGCTTCTCGGATGCGAGTGAATCATCAGATGTTGGTTGGCGCTGCAGTGTACACGTTTTTATTATAATACAACGCAAGTAATTGGATTATCAATACATTTTTTTTTTGAAAAATATGGTTATACTAGCATGTGATCTTGATACCTGCCCCCTTCCCCCCTTCCAGGTCCCCCTTCCCTCACAAGTCCCCCAACCATTGTTGGAGGCGATCATCGACTACACATGCAATAAGAAAGAGCAAACGACTGCAGGAGCAGACCTTACGACAAAAGTAAAAATATGACCGTGCTGTGGTGATTTTTCAGTTTTTAGTGAACGTACTTCGCCCAAGGATAAAGGAATAGTATATTTCGTATGAGTTCGTAAATAAGCCTTTACGCATTTACGCACGAGTTTCGAATACTATTTTTCCGTCTGATAACCCAAAATCAAGCGGTGAAAGTGCTATTTTGAGGTTAGAAGACGGAAAATATTATTTCTTACACCAGAGAAAAATGGAACGATTGTATATATACATATATATATATATATACGTTATGTCGCCCGACACGAAACAAAGAGTGTCGTACCACGTACTTGCGCAAGTTCCATTTTCCCCCTTGTAAGAAAATCTACTATTTTTCACAATTAAAATTTCCTTTTAATAGATGTAAAAAATAAAAATATTTGTGATTTCATCTTAGACATAGAGTATATTATAACATGTATTGCTTTGGCAAAGTTGTATTTTTATAAAATTAATTTGTCTGTTAGTAAATACTTCGTCATAGCGGAAGCAGTATTGGCTGTGATAATCATAATTAGCAATGGAATGACCATCGTCGCGCAAAGACTGAGTCATAAATTATTTCATGGCATCTCTAACCATTTGATACTCAACCTTGCAATAGCTGATCTTTTTTCTGGTTTTGGATATCTCTACATTTCGATCACAAATATTCTGGGGAGAAGTGATCCAAGATTTATAAACAAGTATACATGTTTACTTAGGTGAGTAAAAATAAATTTATTTTTAATAATAACCATTTAACTTGTTTTAATTAAAAAAATGTATTAAGAGATGAAAATTCATACTATGAATTGTATTAAAATACTGCACACAAAAAAACCACACAGAGCGACGTATACAACTTACAGGAATTTTTACTGTCAATACTACGGTGAAGTTGGGACGCCATGATGGTTACTATAATTTTTGCATGAATGTTCTGTAATTTTTACTGTGATTTACTGTAATTTTTTAGAACGAAGGTTACAATTGCACAAAAGAATATGTAATATTATATAATTTTTACTGGTAACTATGGTAATTTCTTCCCCGATATAAAAAATTAGCATATAGTATACCCACGGTCGATTAGTACAATAAATAGGTCAATAAGTATGTTTGCCCCCAAGTGTTCCCGCTAGCGGCGTTACTGTGGTTAAGGTACACTATGTAACAGTTACATCTGTCCCACTAAAGCGTCATATTGCTATTGGAATCGGGACAGATATAACTGTTACTAAGTGTACTTTGTGTACTAACTGGTATATCTGTGTGTGGATATGCCTATACATACTGGTATATCTATAGGTATACCAATTAACATGCAAAGTACCTTAACAGCAGTAGCGCCGCTAGTTGAAACACTTGGGGTGCAAACATCCTTATACAAAAGTGCTTCTGCATTACCAACCCCCGGTACCAGCAGACGTCTTTTATAAGGGAAGAAATTATCGTAGTTTTCTGCAGTAAAAAGTATATAAAATTTTGTACAATTTATACTATTACTATAAAAATTACAGGAACTTTTAGTAAAATTCACTAAACTGTTCTTTAAAGATTATAGTAACTGTTGTGTCATCCCAACTTTACTGTAGTATTCTTATATTCTATGAAAATTCCTGTAGTTCTTCGCTCCGTTCATGTGATAATATCTAGAATTTCTAGTCTGTCGATTTTGCATTTCGACAGTTACTACTTATAGATTTATTTCTTTTATCACATAATGAATTATGATTAGTGCTTTGAGCAGTATTAATTGAGGGGGGTGGGAGTTTACAATATGTTATACACATATTGTATCGTATTCAGAACCAAAGGTGTGTGAATTTTCGTCTCTCTATGTCTGTCTGTCTGTCTGTCTGTCTCTGGTCCATAGTCTCTTAGTATCTGTCTTTTTATCTCTTTGCCGCTAAATCTTTGTCCCTATAGGGATGATTTATAATACTTCGTACATATTATAATACTCTGTTACACATCTCGTCTCATGTCAAATTACTCTTCTATCCATGTATTTGCCTCTGTAAAACTCTTTTTCTTCATCAGTCCATTTCTGTAACTGATTCTGTCTCAGTATCAATCACCGTATTAATCTCTCCAACACTACAACTATATATTTCTCTACATGGCTTTTTTCTTTGATACAATACCGTACACTTTTTTGTGTATCATAATCGAAAACTTACTTCACATCCACTCCATCGATTGCAGTACCTCATGGATTAAGACCTTCCTCATTACCAGTTCCGTATTTTTGTGGTAGCAATAACAATAGAATGGGTCGTTTCAAACTGTTTTTATGAAGAAGTATGCATTCTTATTTCTGTGGGTGATGATAAAAATGTGTTGAGAAGTTAAAAATTCGTATTGTAAATTATATCAAAATAATGTACAGAAAAAAAATGTGTTTCACATTTTTTATTTTAATCTCAACTAAAAAAATCTACTAAAACCATCGCGAAGATTATAAAAAAAAAATTTAACACCTATTTTTCCTTGCCACATACACAATAAATGACGACGATTAAGTACGATCAACTTTTGCATGACACAACAATTTAACTAATAGTTTTATTTCCACAGTTTGGTTTCTTATTATTGTGGTGTGGCTTTAAGTTACTACGCCACCGTGGCAATAGCAATCAATCGTTACGCAGCCATTGTTTTCCCGCTCAAATATTCAAAATACATGACTAAGCCCGTAGTCTTTATAATGATAGCTGTTAATTGGGGAGCAGCTGTGCTGATATCCACGGTTCCTTTGTACTGGAACAACTTCGACCCGATCAAGTGTGCCTGCAACAAAATCATACCCAAGTAAGCAATTAAATTTTATGAATGTCAAAAGAATTCTCATACTTTATTTTGGGAAACGGAACAAAAACGTCTGATATTTTCAGGCTCTTTATACAGATAATTTGGGTACCGAATTTTATAGTTATCTGGTTCATCATTTTTATACTTTACTTGGGAATTTGGAAAGCAACAAGGGCACACTTACAAAGATCGAAAGCGAGATCGAGAGGAATCGATCATAGTAACCATTCGAGGGACAGAAACAGCAGTCTGGTATGTATATACTTGTGTGTCCGAAACTTTCAAAATTTATTTTGTCTCAATCTTCATTTTCTGAGGATTTTAAGCTTTAGTGTTTGTTTGAAACAATCAGAAACGTATTTTTAAGTGCACAAATCTCAGTCAAACTTCCATCAAGCCCTCCAAATGTGTCTGCGTTAACCATTTTTTTGTTTTCAAGGTATTTTTTTTCTTAGGCTGTTTCTCGATCTGCTGGCTGCCTGAAGTAATCGATACGTTGTTGGTAGTGGATAAGTTTATTCAAGTTCCTACTGATATGACTAGCCTACATCATATAGTAGTATTAATAGCAATGTCCAACAGCGTCATCAATCCCCTTATCTATGCCTGGAAGACTCCCGCCTACCGCGAAGCATATCAGCGCGTACTGGGACTACACAATAACAATGATGATCTGGAAAAACAGGGCACAAACTTGAAAGAAAGGACAACGAAAGAGAGTACCACGTAAAAACACTACGAGTTCCAGACTGTTGTTTATGCTGTTACGTGAGAATACTCACACTATTGTACGTTGTACAGTACCCATTTTTGACTTGACTTGTGAAAGGAGAAATGTTGTACTTTTTACTTGTTCAAAAGAATTGTATGTATAGTTAAACTTTGTATTTGACATTAGTTTTTACCATACAGATATTATAGATGGAGGAGGCTAGTCGCTGACTCCCATGCAAGTGGGCCCGTTGCCTTGATAGAAAGAGATGCAAGACCGAAGTTCCCCGACTACATAAATATATATATCTCAGACTTGCGCTGATTAACTAAATTTAAACCTCCAAGCCAATCAAACAATATAATATCTCTATAGTTTTTACACCTCACTTGCACGCCTCAGATAGAGCATCGATACTTGTCTAAATAGCATATACTGTTGGGTACCCGGTTAAAAAGCCGTAGAATGTATGAATTGCCGCGCTTCGAAAATGTTGCTATGCGTTGCTAGGTGTTGTTGTTGTTGTTGAAAAATATTAGTCAGTCGAGCTTGCAACCTCGAGCTGTTTACTTCTGTTCGCTTCTCTCAATAAAGTTTGGTTTCGTTACTATAAAGTAACGTGTTAAAATTGTTACGATTGCGAGTACCCAACAATACTTTCTATCAATGCCCGAGGGGACTGGTGATCAAGGCTAAATACTGAAACAGTTCCCTTCCTTAGGAATTACAAACTTGAAGTCCGTTTTGTCGAAGGGCTTCACTGACGTGACAGAAATTGTTCTGAGTCGATGAAAAGGATCAACAGTCAATAAAAAAAGTCTTAGAACAAGGGTATTTGTTTTGATGTCTAGTATGAAATAGTTTATAGCTGTTAAAAATTAACGCAAGCAAAGAAGAGACGTTATAATTAGTATATAAGTAGTGAATTCAAATAAACAATTCTAATAAGTTAATGTGTTAATTTATCGTAGTGTAAAGTAAAAATGATGTTAATGGCTCTGTACGTTGCGTCGTAGAAACTGTTATTTCTAAGCGCCACTGATAGAATAGTACTTTTCGATACTAGTGTTAAAAACTAGTTTTCTTCTCGTGTGCACGTTTGCGCCCGAGCGAAGCGAGGGTGACACGTTCACACGAGGAGAAAATCAGTTTATAACACTAGTGCCGAACAATACTTTATGACACAACGTGTTATAAGTTCGATTTTGACACGCTTCTTTTCGGACAGAGTGTCCTAAAATCGCACTTAGAGCACGGCGTGTCATAAAGGATTTCTTGTAGTTAATGAACGATTCATCCAATATAATTTGAGGCTTTGAATTAACAATAAACAAATATTCGTTAGCAGTTAAGTCACTGTCATTAGTAGTTGATGAATATTCATTCTATCACATATGTTTTTGTAAGCTTTTATACTTACTGACCAATAGATACTTGATTCGTTAACTGTAAATGATCGAGTACTTGCTTATAAATCCTCATTCATTAATGGTTAATAACTATAACCTAAATACGAGGAATCCTTTCTATCAGTGGCGGAACAAAGTCCGGTTGGAAATTCATGATTTATTAAATAATTATTGAGATGTGAAGGTCTGGTAAACTTACATTAATTTTCGTTTATTATTGTTCCATTGTATAGATAAACGAATTGAGAAATAATTGTAAGCTGTGGTATCTTATTAGAAAATTCACTTGTACAAAAAACATATTTGTCAATATAGTTATAACCAGGAAATTCGTCGCTCAAAAAATGTGTAGGTCTACATGTTACAATCGAAATTTGATATTGGAGTAAATTAAAAAGTCACCTTGCTATTGGATGCATGGCAAGAGCTGTCTACTGTAGACTCGTCGTTTCTTGGGCCAGCTAGGTGATCGTTTTGGAGGATATGAGCACTGGTGACAAAGTCTCCTTGTCAGAAATTGTAATGCGGTGGACTGAAGGACCTCTGACGGTTGCCGAACTATCAAAGAAAGCCAAAGAAAGTCCTTCACGGAAAAAAGACTGGCGCGGTCGCTCGCCCTACCGGGATACCATCTCGTCCAACTACACTGCCACGCCTACTGCTTGAGCGCAGTCCCCGCCGATTCAGGGCGCGCGAAGTTGTGGTATGACAGACACGTAATACATGTATACATGTATTATATCTACAAACTTGACTCGTATAGCTATAGCTATTGCGCTCCTGTACTACTCGTATCACTCGCATGCAGTATATTCATATATCTTATAAGTTATCTTATTATACTTATCTGAATAAAGTAAGCCTTCATACCTCTCATGAGGTCAGAACCTTTTAAACAAACAAAAAAAAAAAAATACACGTAGGTTAAAAAGCTGTGGTGTACATCATTTGCATCGCGTATTCATGTCATTATAAATTTTGCAGTGAATCTATCAACAATATTGCAATGTAGTGCAGAAATTATATATTATCATTAGCATTTTTTCAGTTAATATTGACAAAAAAAATTTTCTGTTAAAATTCTCAACAAAATTATTAACACCAATTTTTTTCAATATAGAGCATCGAGAAGACTAAAGAAGAAAGAATACGATTTTCGAAAAATATTCGCACACTTTTTTTCTTCAAAGTTCAGCGTTTAGTCATTTTAAAGGTTATGTTTTGTTCTAAGTCGATAAAATAAATACGAAACTTAAATACAACTAGTAAAAAGATACTTTACTGAGTATCTCTATTTTTTTTCTAATTTATTTATACTTTAATAACTCTTCGAGAAACATAAACTCACTGATGGACTAATATGTATATGTTATATACATCGACTCCCCCTCGCCTGTTCAGGGCTCGCTGTGAGCCCTGTGTTTGGGTGAGCCACTGCACCAAGCAACAGGGCGCGCTGTCATTCCTCTTGTAGGCGAGAGACCGTGCCAGTCTTTTTTCCGTGTACGGTTGCAGCGTGAGAGAGCGAACAGTAGGTCCTTGGTAGGCAGCTGAAATAACTAAGTCCTAACCAAACTTGAAACGTATCTTGGCAGTTTCCAAAATGCGGACTCCGCATTGCGGAGAAGTCCGAGAGCGAAAGAGACAGAACCATATACTCATAGTTAAGTATAGTATGGAAGTTACGATTGCAGTGTGATTACAATTGTGTCTGCCGCAAAAATGCATCGAGCAGACTCGCAAACTATTTTTGTACTCAAATAAGGGCTGTATATTGGCTTATTGGCATTATGTGACGAAAAATGAATATCGTACATATAATATAAAAACGTAAAGTTTATAATAAATACTTAAGTACATGAGTGCAAATCTTTCTCAGTAATTGTTGCATATACGGTTTACATAGTTTTTTTCTTCCATCATCAAGCACAGTAGTACAGCTTGAACATACATGTAATCCAGTATGGATCAATTATATGGATCAAGTCTGGATCAACTGTGTTCGCAGTTCAGGATCCATTTTAGATCCATTTTGTTCATATTGTATTCATCGAATCAGTATTTATCGGTACTGTGTTTGCATGTATTATCAATAGTATTTATTTTTTCACCTGTTTCATAACTTCTAAATATTTGCACTACAGGACGTGAGATAACGTATACAAAATACGGTATACTGATCTAGTCTGTAGACACAACTGTGAACACGATTGATTCAGACTGGATCCATATAATGGATCCATTCTGTATCCAGTGGTCCGGTATATGCATCCAGAACGGATCAATACTGAAGATTATTTCCATTCGGGACGGGCACATTATCTGCTTCATTGCTTTCTATCACTTTCCGAACACATCCGAACATGACATATGATGTAATAAACTTAAGTTATTTCGATTGTCTACAGAAGTCCTCCCCAACTCGTTCGGCAGCATCCTAAGCACGATCATGCCTGCTTTGGGAAGTAGAAAACGTAGCTCTTTTGGTGATACCTCCCAACACTGAAAAGTAAAGTACTTAAGTCGCCACACCTGTTTATACGATTGTGCTCCTTAAATTTCTGATCGGGTTGCTACTTGAGCCAATCTTAACAGCGATTCAATTTCGATGATTACAGCTCCATGCCGAAATCAAGTGACTTAGAAATTTATTATCTTTTTCTACTTCTGAGTTACCAATTTTAGACTCTAATCTCAGTAGTTGGACTTATAGAACTTTATATTCTTTGCTTCTAATTTTTATTGGAGGCCTGGGCTCCCTACTTTGGAGTATGAATTTACAATCTTATGGTCAATGTCCCAATAGCCGAATCGACCAAGTCGATCCTTTGCTATGCTTTTAATCGAATATGAATGCCAATTTGAATTTAAGAATTGATTATTTAATATCAGAAATATAATTAATAAATATTTTTATGATTTATATGGTGAAATCAATCAAAATGATCATCTATTTAGTCATGATCAGTTTTCGGGTTTTTCACCTTACAGCTCGATAATACCTAAGCTTACATATTAAAAATTTGGAGATACGCACAAAATACTTACTGCAGGCTGTGTGGTCGGATGCGTAAGACTTGGACTCGCACAGGAATATGTACCAGCTCATGTGCAGCGTGTCTGATTCACTACTTGTGTATCATTCAAGTATGAGTTCATCATGGAGTAAAAATGTTCCTTATCGCAACACTGTCGCTTCTAATTATACTCTTATCCCGTCAACGCGCGTTAGGAGCACTAATTTCATACTAGCACTTCCGAGAGCCACAACCAAAATTTCACAGCCATGGACTCCGAGACGTAAGTACCCGAAACTTACAATATTATTACATATTGTGTCCGAATATTCATACTTTTTCCCATAATTTATGCAGAGCTACTCATTAATTAGTTATCAATACAAAATGTTTTCCAAAAAAGATTAGTTGCAAAAATCAAAACTATCACATTTAAGTACATAAAAACGTGCGAAGAAAAGGTTTTCTTGTCCACTGAAAACGTTTGTCCTCAAAATCAAAATGATAATAATATTTTAAAAACGATTGGAATCTATTTATTGAGTTATTAGATGAGTTGCGTTAAGAATTCTAAATTGATATTTGCCACAGATTTTGAGAAAATCAAAGTCTACTATTTCCTACTAAGGGCACACCACCCACAAAACATTGAGATAACTGACATCATATGGATGTGAAATTAGACATCAATTTTCCATCTATATGATGTCAGTTATCTTAATGTTTTGTGGGCAGCCTCTCAAAAACGCCCGAAGTAAAAAAAATAAGATTCGCCAGTATACGCTTCCAACCAGGGTGATCACAACGGTCCCTCGCGCATTGCTTTGTAAGCGCTCGCGTAATCAACTGGAGAGATGCACATTGCTGGCGAAAACTAATATTACATATTGTTTTTCCTACCGAGGGCACACCAGCCTCTCAAAAATGCCCGAGGTAGGAAAAGTACTTTTTGCCGAAGTACCTTAACGTGTATGGTTATATAATTCGTGTCCGTACATTACTTACAGCATGAATTTAATATGATTGGTGTAAGAGCGAAATATTGCCTTACATCGATATCTGCTACAACATATAAACAATAGTCGATAGGAGACGAAAAATCACGAAATTAATAGTAGATTTCGTCACTAATGTGCATCTTTCGAGGTAAGGGCAATTACTGGGTCAGAGGGTGCTTGCGAAGCAACGCCCGAGGGACCATGGTAATCGCCCTGGCCGGATGCGCAGTGACGGATGCTATTTTTCCTACCAAGGGTGCATCAGACGTTCAAAAACACCCGAGGTAGGAAAAATATTGAAATATTGTAAATGTGCTTTTGGAAACGACATTTGGTCGACATAAAACCATACTGTGTAATAAAACTGGTTTTCCTACGTTGAAAATTTCAACGAAAAGTATTTTTTCCGTCACACTATATCCAGGCTTCGAACTGGCAATACGAGTAACTTGAGATGCTGGCGTGTTAAAAAAAATAACAAAGTAATTTTATTGGAAGTCAAATATAAGTAAAACAAAATTCTTAATATAATTATAATATTTGTGGTGGTAAAAATTTTTGCGAAACTGATCTTATAAATTGATATTGAGTGTAGATATTAGTTGCAACTATCTGTAAGTTTTCTTTCTCGACTAAGCGCCGTTTCCAACAGCACACATTTACTGTCATTGAATATTTTGATTTCGAGGTTTATCGTCGTCTACAAGTCCGATAATGTATTCATTATATGTTTGAGTGAGTAGTTACATAAGGCAGTATTTCGCTCCTACACCAGTCAGTTTAAATTCATACTATCATGTACGTAAGCCAATATGATCAAACATGCTATGATCACCTTTTATGACTTGGCAGCCAACTTGACCACTGATGTAGAAAACCAACTTTTTCTCCCTGGAGCGAACTCGACACTGGCCATATTAGTGGTTTGCTTATGCATCAACGTTATTATGGAAAAATTTATCACATGTCTAAATGAATCGAACCAACACTGGGAGAATCATCTGAATGTTTTGCTAATTAGTATTTTTATGTATCTGTTAAATCGTGAGCGCAGACTATTTTTTGGGATCGATACAATATTGGCTGTGATGATAATAATCTGCAATGGCGTAACTATTGTTGCACATTGTCTGAGTCGTCCAGAGTCTCGTGGCTTTTCCAGTCGTTTGATACTCAACCTTGTCATTGCGGACCTGACCACTGGTTTTGCATACCTCTGCATTACAATTTTGGAATATAATACCTGTGAGGATTGTCGTATGGCCAAGTATACATGTTTACTCCCGTGAGTAATAATAAAAATATCTTACAATTTCTTGAAATGTGTGATATTTTGCTCTGCCATGAACAAACAAAATTATCAAGATACAAGGTACGTTCAAATTTTGCGTGACGTTACATTTACATCTTGTATTACTTTTATACGAGGACTGAGGTACACTTTTCCACTTTGAAATTTGAAAGTGCACTAACTACTTTGGAGAATAAAACTGCAGATGACGGGGAGAAAGTGTTGGAGTTACGTCTTTGTGAATCAAGTACTTTTATACACAACAATTTTCTCCATCACACTTTATCCAGACTTTGGGCCGGTGGTACATTATAAATACTGGCATGTTTAAAAAGAATCATATTTCTGTTTTATAAAAATTATCGGATTATTAATATTGAGAGTCGTCCAAGTAAAGACGTAATTCCACCACGGCTGAAAATACACAGTAAAAATTGAAATTTCACATGATAACATTAATTTGAACCAAAGTACACTTTTTGATGATTTGGAGTTTTCAAGAGCAATAAATCCCTAACATTCAACCGTATTTTTATATTGGCAGTGCTTGCTTTTATCTCTGCTCTGTGGCTGCAAGTTACTATGCCACCTTGGCAATAGCAATCAACCGTTACACAGCTATCGTTTTCCCGCTCAAATATTCCAAATGTATGTCTGAGCCTGTAGTCTTTATAATGATAGCTGTCAATTGGGGAGCAGCTGTGCTGATATCTACAGTTCCTTTATACTGGAACTACTTCAATTCCATCAAGTCCATCTGCAGAAAGTTCTTGCCTATGTAAGCAATCCAATTTAATGATGATCAAAATAGCTCTCATACTTCTTTTTATGTAATATACTGAACGTGTTTGACATTTTCAGCCTCTACACGCAGACCATTTGGTCACCAAATTTCTTTGTTATCTGGTTCAGTATTTTTATCCTCTACTTGGGAATTTGGAAAGCAACAAGGGCACACTTACAAAGATCGAAAGCGAGATCGAGTGGAATCGATCAGAGTAACGACAAAAACAGCAGTCTGGTATGTATTTACTAGGATATCCGTTAATTTCTACATTAAGTTTTTCGTAGTTTTCATCTTTTGAATCGCTACATTCCAGCCCAAAACTAAATTACTAACGCTCTAATTCTGGAAATCACCTCATGTCGCCACGCAAATTTAACTGTATTTTCAGTGAATTTCAGTTTTAAGATTTTGGCTCTGTACTACTCAAAAGTTTATTACGTAAAAATTATGCGAAGCAAATGATTATCATATAACGAGGGTTGTCATTGTCGTCCTAATAGTAGTGAGTGGATGAGAAGCTTAGCAAATACTATGCGCTGTATATTTTTATATATTTTCGTATTCAGACAATGTATAGGTAGTGTTTATTTTTAGAAGGAGAACTTTGGTGCCGCTCAGTTGCCAATAATTTGTGACTTACTAATACGCAAGTTATGTTATTTTTCGTGCACCAGTGCGTAAAACGCTTTTTCTGGCACTCAGTCGACAAAGTTAAATTTCTTTTTGCCTATATATAAAGTGTGCCAAGTGCTCACTTTGAGTATTTCTATACAGTAACCCGAATAAGAGCTCTTGAAGTTAAAATTTTCGCTCCCTGAGAGTCTAAAGTAACGTAAGCAAAGCGTGCGAACATCACCTGATTAACACACTTATTGTGTAATATATTATTTTGAATTTAAACTGTACATGATTACTTATTCGTATCTCTAAATCTTTTTTGTACAAAAAAAAAATGTTAATTACTATTTTTTCTTTAAGGTATTTTTATTCTTAGGTTGTTTCTCGATCTTTTGGCTGCCCGACATAATATTTACGGTGCTATGGATGTATAAACTTACACCGCCTTTCGCTGGTTTAGCATACATACGAAAAATAGTGACATCAATATCTATAACCAACAGTCTTATCAATCCCCTCATCTACGCCTGGAAAACCCCATCTTATCGAGAAGCCTATCAGCGTGTATTTGGACTTAAGACACTCAATTACAACAATCACAATAAAGATATGGAAAAACAGAGCAATTTGAAGGAAAAAACGACAAAAGAAAGTAGCACGTAAAAACTACGAGGTACAGACCGTTGTTAACCAGCTTTGACAGAAAGAGGTTGTTGGATAAAGTGTGATAATTTTTGCTGCAGGGAGAGATTTTCGTAGGAAAGGGATTTCTACATATTTTGATTGGAAAAAAATATGTTTGATTCAGAAATTCAATTAAAAATATCCATTTGTTCATTAGTCTCTAATGAATGTTATTCTTCTCCTCAGCACATGACTGATGATCCTATCTCCGTAAAATCCATTCCCCCGGCCGAGGCGCAGTGAACAGTCCGTACCGAGCCGTTCGCAAACGAGATCAAGCCTAATTTTACCGATTGAACCGGCGTTTATCAGCGTTAACGAGCGCGAAACTCGCCCTTCTTCCTCTTCTTCTTCTCCCACCCCTTTTCTTCATCCCTCGGTTGAGAAACTCCTAAACTTACCACCCTACAGTAGCAGTGGCGGCAGCTAGAAGGGAGTTTGAAGCATATGTTGTTAAAAGGCCGGTGGTAGGTGAGGGGGTG
>JAPYYV010008331.1:0-12699 GCA_030522625.1 Copidosoma aretas | reverse complement strand
ATTACATTATTAACTCGCTGTCTTTCGGGTACTGCAATAGAATGCTTAAGATAAAGGTAATTTTGTTATTTTCATAATGACTTATATTGTTATTGTATTTTACTTGCTGTCCCCCGGGTTGATGGTTTTAAAAGTTTGGGATTTATAAATCTTTTTATTTTTATAATGATCATGATTTATTTACTTCTTTCATTATTGACTTGCTGTCCTTCAGGTTACTGGGTTTAAAAGTTTGCAATTTATAATTCTCGTTTATTGTATAATGATTATTATTTATTAAACTATTACATTATTAACTTGCTGTCTCTCGGGTACTGGAATAAAAGGCTTAAAATTAAAGTAATTTTGTAATTTTTTTAATAATTTATCTTATTATTGTATTATTTGCCTGTTGTCTCCCGTGTTAGTGAGTTAAAAAGTTTAGGATTTAAGATATCTTGCTATATTCATAATACTTATAATTTGTTTACTCTTTTCATTACTTACTGGCTTAACCCCGGGTTACTAATTTAGAGAGCTTTGGATTTTAGTGACGGTGTTATATAATTTGTAATGTTTTGAATCATTATCTTATCCACCAGCTGTCTCCCAGGGAACTAGGTTAAACAGCTTGTGTTTTAGGATATTTTGCTATTTTTATGATTATTCATTTTTATGTATTATTTACTCTTTGTCCCTCAGGTTATTGGTTCCAAAATCTTAGGATTTATAATTCTTGTTATTTTTATAAGGATCATTATTTATTATATCATTGCATTAATAACTTGCTGTATCTTGGGTACTGAAATAAAAAGCTTAAAATTAAAGTATTTTTGTCATCATAAGAAAAATGTATTTCATTATCATATCATTTTTCCGCTATTACTGTGTTACTAAGTTGAAAAGTTTGGGATTTGAGATGTATTGTAATTTTAATAGTATGCTTACAAATTACATTATTTACTTCCTAGCCCATGGTCACAGCTGTCGATTTAGATTAAGTTGTTATACAATCTACAGTATTTTTCATTAAGATATTATTTACCGTCTGTCTCCCAAAGTACTTAGTTGAAAAGCTTGGGATTGGATTTATTTTGTTATTTGTATGATTAATTATATATTTGTCTCACTAACCTGCTGTCATACGAAGTACTGGGCTGAAAGGCTTGAGATATAAGTTATTTGATTAATTTTATGATGATTTCTTTTATTATTGTATTATTTACCCTCCGTCCCACGGTTTAGTGGGTTAAAAAGTTTGTGATTTAGGATATTTTGTTATTTTTTTAATGATTTTGACTTATTCTTATCCATAATCATTCACTCGCTTTCATTCAATTTACTACGTTTAAATGTTTAAGATTTATACTCCTTGTTATTTTTATAATAATCATTATTTGGTAAATTATCACATTAATAATTCGCTGCCTCTTGGGTACTAGAATAAAAACCTTAAGATAAAAGTAATATTGTTATTATTACAATAACTTATTTTGTTATTGTATAATTTACCTGCTGTCCTTTGGTTCACTGGTTTAAAAAGATTGGGTTTCAAGGTATCATGTTATTTTCATAATAATAATAATTAATTTACTCATTACATTATTTACATGCAGGCCCCCGGGTTACAGGGTTAAAGAGCATTGGATTTAGATGACGCTGGTATGTAATCAGAAATATATTGAAATAATATACTTTTTCCGCATGTCCCCGGGGACTGGGCTATAAAACTTAAGGATTACGTTATTTTGATATTTTTATGATAACTCATTTCATTATTGTAATATTTTATTGTTGTCCCCTGGGTTAGTAGGATAAAAAGTTTAAGATTCAAGATAAGTTGCTATTTTTATAATAATAATAATTTGTTTACTCATTACATTATTTACCCGCAGTCCCTTGGGTTACTGGGTTAAAATGATTGGGATTTGATACATCTTTTTTTTGTTTAATGATCATGATTTATTAACTTATTCCATCATTTGCTCGCTGCCTTTCAGTGTACTGGGTTTAAAAGTTAGAGATTTAAAATTTTTGTTGTTTTTATATTGATCATTGGTTATTAAATTATTACATCAATAACTTGCTGTCTTTCAGGTGCCGGAATAAAAAGCTTATGATCAAAGAAATTTTACTATTTTTATAATAATTTATTTTATCGTTATATAATTTACCTTCTTTCCCCCGAATTACTATGTTGAAAAGTATAGGATTTAAGATCCAGTGTTATTATCATAATAGGAATGATTAGTTTAGTCATTAGAGTATTTACTGGCTAGCTGGCTGGCTATCCCGGGTTACTGAGTTAGAGAGCTTTGAATTCAGGAGACGTTAGTACGTAATCAGAAATATACTGAAATAATATAATATTTTCCGGCTGTCCCTGGGGACTGGGTTAAAAAACTTGGGATTTACGTTATTTTAATTTTTTTATAATAATATACTTCGTTACAGTATTACTTGACCGCTGTCTCCCTGGTTACGGGGTTAAAAACTTAAAGATTTAAGATAATTTGTTATCTTTATAATAATAATTATTATTTTCTTACTAATTACATTATTTACTTTCATGCCTCTAGTCACTGGGTTTAACAGCTGCGGATTTAGTTTGAGTTGTTACATAAGCGGTATTATTTTAAGTGAACATATTATTTACCATCTGTCCCCCAAAGTACTAGGTTGAAAAATTTGGGATTAATAATTCTTGCTATTTTTATAATGATCATTATTTATTACATCATTGCATTCATAGCTCGCTGTACCTCAGGTACTGGAATCAAAACCTTCAAGATTAATGCAATTTTGATATTTTTATACAAATTAATTTCATTATTGTATTATTCACACGCTGCTCTCCGGGTAATTGGGTTGAAAAGTTTGTGATTTGGGGATCATGTTGTTTTTATAATGATCATGATTTATTCACCCAGATCATTTTTTACTCACTGTCTTCCAAGTTACTAGGTTAAAATGTTTGGGATTTATAATTCTTGTTATATTCATAATAATCAGTATGTATTAAGTTGTTACATTATGAACACTCTGTCTCTCAGGTACTGCAATAGAAAGCTTAAGATTAAGGTAGTTTGTTATTTTCATAATAACTTTTTTTTTTATTGTACAATTTACCTGCTGTCCTCCGGGTTACCTGTTTGAAAAGTTTGAGTATCAAATTTTTTTCTTATTTTTATAATAACAATAATTTATTTACTCATTACATTATTTACATGCAGGCCCCCGGGTTAGTGGGTTGGAGAGCTTTGGATTTAGGTAACGCTGGTATGTAATCAGAAATATATCGAAATAATAAAATTTTTTCCGTTTGTCCCCGGGGACTGGGCTATAAAACTTTAGATTCACGTTGTTTTGATATTTTTATAACAATTCATTTTATTATTGTATTATTTTACCGCTGTCCCCTGGGTTAGTGGGACAAAAAGTTTGAGATTTAAGATAACTTGCTATTTTTATAATAATAATAATTTGTTTACTTATTACATTATTTACCCGCTGTCCCTTGGGTTACTGGGTCAAAAGACTGGGATTCAAGATATCACGTTATTTTCATAATGATATTAATTTTTTTCCTTATTACATTATTAACTTGCTGGCCCTTAGTAACGGTGTTGTAATGCTTGAAATTTTAGTTGTTTATTTACTTTACAAAAATAAATTTACTTATTGAATTATTGACTTGCTGTCTCCCGGTTTACTAGGTTAAAAAGTTTCGGATTTAAAATATCTTGTCAATTTCATAACGATGATAATTTGTTTTTCCTACCTTGGTCGAAAATTCGAGTTTCGTCCCTATGTACCTGCGGCGAAACTCGGTTCCTATCTGCGCGCCATCTAGTCAGCCGGGAGGAAAAAAATTCCAACTCCCTTGTCTGCTCTCTCGGCCTTTCTTTCCCTTACATATATATGTATACTACGCGTTCATAACCTATAATCATTGTTGTCATTTTCGGAACGCTCGTCAGTTGTGAAAATTATTATTACATTAAACATCGCGATCTCTAATAATTTCTAATTATTTTGTACCCAATCACAGTTCAATGGAGATAATGATTCGTGGCTTTGAGAGAAAAGTGCAGTCTGTGATAAGTAAAAAAATTACTCCGCCGGGACAAATGATCAACTTTCGTCCCTAGGTGAGTAATGTACTATTACTCATAAAATTATTTACTTGCTGGCCTCTGAGTTACTGTGCAAAATAGATTCATATTAAGGTTATGTTGTTACGCAAACAGTAATTCATTTAGACATGATGTATTCCAGCTGTTGCCCGGGTTAAAAGGTTAAAAAGTTTGGGATACAAGATATCTTGTTATCATCATCTAAATAATGATTTGTTCATACGTTACACTATTTACTTGCTGGACCTGAATTACTGGGTTAAATAGCTTTGGATGAAGATGATGTAGTTATGTGATCGGTAATTTAATAATTAATATACTTTTTACAAGCTGTTCCTCGGGTTACTGGGTTACAAAGTTTAAGGATCAAGTTATCCTGTTATTCTTACATAAATAATGATTTATTTACTCATCATATTATCAAGTTGCTGGCACCTAGGTTACTAGGTTAAATGTCTTTCTATTTAGTTTGCGTTGTTATTTAATCAGAAATAATTTAAATTATTATCTTATTTACTTGCTGGACTCTGGTTACGGAGTTTAACAGCTTTGAATCTAGGTTACGTTGTTATATGATTAGTAAATTTTTAATTCAATATATTATTTACCGGCTGTCTCCCGAGGTACTGGGTTAAAAATCTTCGAATTTAAGTTATTCTGTTATTTTTATAATTATTAAATTAATTGTATCATTTACCTGTTGTCCCTCTAAGTACTGGATTAAAAAGCTTGAGATTTAAGATATTCTGTTATTTTTATACTAACTTATTTTATTATTCTATAATCCCTCCACTGTTCCCCACGTTACTGGGTAACAAAGTTTGGGATTCAAGATATCTTGATATTTTCATAATAATAATAATTTGTTTACTCGTTACAATATTTACTTGCTTGCCCCTGGAATACTAGGTTAGAAAGCTTTGAATGTAGGTTATGTTGTTACATAATCGGTAATTTTATAATTAATATTTTATCAACTCGCTGTCTCCGAAGTAGCTGGGTTGAAAAGCTTGGGATTTAGGTAATGTCATTAATTTAGTAATTTATTTATGAATCATAATATTTACTCGCTGTTTCCCAAATAACTTGGTAAAAACGCTTAGAATTTAGGTTATGTTAATATTAATATAATGATTTCTTTTATTACTGTATTACTTACCTTCTGTCCCCTGGGTTGGTGGTTTTAAAAGTTCGAAATTTATAGTTTTTTTTTATTTTTATGATTATCATGATGTATTCAGTTATTTCATTATTTACTCGCTGTCCTCCAGGCTACTGGGATTAAAAGTTTGCGATTTAGAATTCTTGTTATTTATATAATAATCATAATTTGTTAAATTATTACATTATTAACTTGCTGTCTCTCTGGTACTTGAATAAAAAGCTTAAGATTAAAGTAATTTTGTTATTTTTATGAAAATTTATTTTACAATTGTATTATTTACTTACTGTCCCCAAAGTTACTGGGTTCAAAATCTTAGGATTTATAATTATTGTTATTTTTATAAGGATCATAATTGATTACATCATTACATTAATAACTTGCTGTCTCTCATATTATGTTGTCTTTTTGATTATTTATTTAATTGTCTCATTTACCTGCTGTCACACGGAGAACTATGTTAAAAAGCTTGGGATTTAGGTTATTTTATAATTTTATTATAATTTCTTTCATTATTGTATTATTTACCAGCTGTCCCCCGGGTAAGTGGGTTAAAAGTTTGTGATGTAAAATTTTTTCTCATTTTTATAATGATTATGATTTATTTAACTATATCACTATTTACTCGCTGTCTTCTAAGTTACTAGGTTTAAATGTTTGGGATTTATAATTCTTATTATTTTTATAGTAATGATTATTTATCTAATTATTACATTAATAACTCTCTGTCTCTCGGGTACTGGAATAAAAAGCTTAAGATTAAAGCAATTTTGTTATTTTTATAATGACTTATTTTGTTATTGTATAAATTACCTGCTGTCCTCAGGGTTACTGGTTTGAAAAGTTTGGGGTTCAAGATATCTTGTTATTTTCATGATAATAATAATTTGTTTACTCAAAACATTATTTACTTGCTGGCCCCCAGGTTATTGGGTTAGAGAGCTTTGGATTCAAGTGACGATGGTATGTAATCAGAAATATATTAAAATAATAAATTTTTTTTCTGGTAGGCCCCGGGGACTGGGCTCTAAAACTTAAGATTTACGTTACTTTGATATTTTTATAATAGCTCATTTTATTATTGTATTATTTTACCGCTGTCCCCCGGGTTAGTGAGATAAAAAGTTTAGGATTCAAGATAACTGGCTATTTTTATAATACTAATAATTTGTTCACCCATTCCATTAATTACCCGCTGTCCCTTCGGTTACTGGGTTAAAAAGTTTGGGATTTAGGATATCACGATATTTGTATAATGATAATAATTTGTTTACTTACTACATTAATTACTTGCCGGCCGTTAGTATTGGTGTTGCAAAGCTTAAGCTTTAATTTTTTTTTCATCTTATAAAAATAATTTTACTTATTGAATTATTCACCTACTGTCTCCCAGTTTACTAGGTTGGAAAGTTTCAGATTGAAGTTATCTGGTTGATTCTATAACGTTGATAATTTGTTCACTTGTAAAATTTTTTACTTGCTGGCCTTTGGGTTACTGCCGTAAATAGCTTCATATTAAGGTTATGTTGTTACGTAAAAAGTAATTTATTTAATTATAATATATTCTAGCTGTCTCTAGGGTTGATAGGTCAAAAACTTTGGAATACAACATATCTTGTTATTATCATCTAAATAATAATTTTGTTCATACGTTACATTATTTGTTTGCTTGAACTGAATTACTGGGTTAAAAAGCTTTTAATGTAGGTAGTGTTGTTATATGATCGGTAATTTAATGAATAATATATTTTTTACTTGCTGTCTTCCGGGTTACTGGGTTACAAAACTTAAGGATCAAGATATCTTGTTATTCTTGTATAAATAATAGTTTGTTTACTCATTGTATTATTAACTTGCTGGCTCCCAGGTTACTACTTTTAAGAGCTTTTTCTTTAGCTTACGTTGTTATTTAATCAGAAATAATAAGAATTATTATCTTATCTACTCGCTGGCCCCCGGTTACTGAGTTATACAGCTTGATCTGTAGGTTATGTTGTTATATAATCAGTAATTTTTGAATTAATATATTATTTACCGGCTTTCCCTTTAAGTACTGGATAAAAAAGCTTGAGATTTCGGATATTTTTTCATTTTAAACTAATCTATTATATTATTCTCTAATTCCTCCGCTGTCTTCCAGGTTACTGGATAACAAAGTTTGGGATGCAAGATAACTTGATATTCTCATAATGATGATAATTTGTTTACTCGCTACAATATTGACTGGCTAGCCTCCGAAATACTAGGTTAAATAGCTTTGAATGTTGGTTATATTGTTACATGAACGGTAATTTTATAATTAATATGTTATTAACTAGCTGTCCCCTGAGTTGCTGGGTCTGGAAGCTTATGATTTAGGTAAGGTTATTAATTTAGTAATTTATTTATGTATCATAATATTTACTTGCTGTCTTTCAAGTTACTTGGTTAAAAAGCTTGGAATTCAGGTTACGTATTATTATTATAATGATTTTTTTAATTACTGTATTACTTACCTGCTGTCCCCTGGGTTACTAAGTTAAAAAGTTCGGGATTTAAGAAATCACGTTATTTTATAATGATCATAATTAGTTTACTTATAACATCATTTACTTGCTGGCCCTTAGGAACTATGTTGTGAAGCTTGAAATTTAAGTTTTTTTATTTTATGATACTAAATTTACTTATTGAATTATTTACCCGCTGTCTCTCAGTTTACTGGGTTAAAAAGTTTTGGATTATAGATATCTCGCTAATTTCATTACGATAATAATTTGTTTTCTTATTAAATTATTTACCTGCCGGCCTTTGGGTTACTGTGTTAAAAAGCTTATTATTAGGGTTATGTTGTTACGTCAACAGTAATTCATTTAATTATGATATTTTCCAGCTGTCTCTCGGATCTATAGGTCAAAAACTTTGGGATTCAAGATATCTTGTTATCATCATCAAAATAATAATTTGTTTACACGTCACATTATTTACTTGCTAGACCTCAATTACTAGGTTGAACAGCTTTGGATGTAGGTGATGTTGTTATGTAATCGGTAATTTAATAATTAATATACTTTTTACTCGCTGTTCCCCGGGTTACTGGGTTACAAAGTTTGAGATTCAAGATATTATGTTATTCTTATGATAATATTAGTTTGTTTACTCATTATTTTAATAACTTTCTGGCTCCTGAGTTACTAGGTTGAAGAGCTTTCTATTTATTGTACGTTGTTATTTATTCCAAAATAATGTATATTATTATCTTATTTACCCGCTGTCACCCGAGTTATTTGGTTAAAAGTTTGGGATTAAGGTAATACTGTTAAAGAAAAAGTAATTTGTTTGAATATTATAATAAATACTCGCTTTTCCCTGGGTAACCGCGTTAAAATTCTTTAGATCTAGGTTATGTTGTTATTTTTATAAGAATAGATTTATTTATTGTATTATTTACCCACTGTCCCATGGGTTACTTGTATTAAAAGTTTGGGATCTACAATTCTTGTTATTTTTATAATGATCATAACTTATTAAATATTACATTATTTAATCGCTGTCCCTCGGATACTGGAATAAAAAGCTTAAGATTAAAGTAATTTTGTTGTTTTTTATAATTATTTTATTATTGTATAATTTACCTGCTGTTCACCGGGTTACTGTGTTAAAAATTTTGGGATCTATGATATCTTTTTTTCTCTATAAAAAAATAATTTGTTAATTCGTTACATTATTTACAAGCTGGTGATATCGCACCCGCTTAATACCCGCCATCCACTTAATATCTCATTATTTTCATGATGATAATAATTTGTTTACTTATTACACTATTTGCTTGCTAGAACTTGGGATTAAGGATTAAAGACTAAGGATTAAAGATAAATTGGTGTATAATCTGTGGTTAATTAATTCATTATGATCTTAACTCACTCTCCCCCGGATAACTAGGTTTAAAACTTGTGATTTATTTTTTTTTGTTATACAATCAATAATATTTTTTATTGATAAATTATTTACTCGCCGTCCTCCAAGTTATTTTATTAAGCAGCTTGGAATTCAAGACATATTGTTATTTTTGTAATAATATTTTTTTTTTGACATCTCACATTATTTACTTGCTAGCCCCCGGTGTACTGGGTCAAAAATTTTGGGATTTGATATATCTCGTTATTCTTATAATGACCATGATTTATTTACCCATTACATTATTAACTTGCCGGCCCTTAGGTTACTTGGTTTAAAAGCTTCGAATGTACGTTATGTTGTTATATAATCTGTAATTTTTTTCATTCTCATGATATTTTCTCGCTGTCCTCCGATTCACTAAGTTGAAAATTTTGAATTAGGAAATATTGTTGTTTTTTCAATACAATTTTTTTTATCGTATTATTTGGCCGCTGTCTATGAGTTACTGATTTCAAAAGTTAAGGATTTAAGATATCTTATTAATTTTGTATTAATCATAAATTATATACCTATTACATTATTCACTTTCCAGCCCCTGCATTACTAGGTTAAAGATCTTGGACTTTAGGTTATTTTGTTATATTATCAGTAATTTATTTAACTAATGTTATTTTCACTTTGGGTTCCCCGGATAACTCTGTTATAAATCTTTCGATATACGTTATGTGGTTTTTTTATACTGATTTATTTACTTGATACACTATTTTCTTGCTAGCCCATTATTAAGTTACTAGGTTAAAAAGCCTGAAACAGAGGTTATGCTGCTTTAAATAATTAACATATCTAATTAATCTACTACTTACTTGCTGTCCCACAGGTGCCTGGGATTAACATCTGAAGATTTAGGTTATGTTATTGAAACAGTAAGTTCTTAAATGAATATCTTTTTTACATGCTGTTCCTCGGTTATTGAGTTTATTAGCTTGGATTTAAACTGTATTATTATTTTTATGATAATTTATTTTATTATTGTTATATTTACCCGCTGTATCCATGGTTACTAAGTTAAAAAGTTTAAGATTAAAGATATCTTGTTATTTTAATAATATTTATAATTTGTTTACTTATCACATTATTTACTTGGTAGCCCTTGAGATACTTGGTCAGCCAGCTTTGGATTTAGGTAACGTTGTTATGTAGTCACTAATATATTTGATTATTATTTTATTCACAGGCTGTCCAAAGGATACTAAATTACAAAGCGTAAGATTTACAGTATTTTGTTTTTATTATAATAATTTATTTAGCCATAGTATTCTTTACATACCGGCTCCTAAGTTACTAGGTTGAAGAGCTTGATATAAGGGTTATGTTGTCACATGATCAGTGATATATTTAATCATTATATTGTCTACTCGCTGTCGTTTTGGTAAAAGGATAAAAACCTTGGAATTTTAGATACTTTTTTATTTTATAATAATAAATTTTATATTGTATGATTTACCTACTATCCTCAAGGATACTGGGTTAAAAAGTCTAAGATTCAGGATATCTTGTTATTTTAATATTGATGATAATTTGTTTACTTAATATAATATTTACTTGCGAGCCCCCGGTGTGATGAGTTGAAAAGTTTGGCATTTGAGATATCATGTCCTTTTTATAATAATCATAATTCATTTACCCGTTACATTATTTACTTGCTGGCCCTTGGGTTACTAAGTTTGTTAGCTTGGTGTTTGTGTTACATTGTTATATAATAAGTAATTTATATAACTAATATATTATTTACTCGATGTCCTCCGGGGTACTGGGTTAAAAATCTTGAGAATTAAATTATTTTGTAATTATTATAATTATTTGTTTAAGTGTATTATTTACCTTCAGTCCCCCAAATTACTTAGTTAAGCTTCGGATGCAAGTTATTTTGTTATTTTCATACTAATTTATTTAATTTTTGTATAATTCAGCTGTTATCTCCCAGGTCAGTGAGTTAAAAAGTTTGAGATTTAAGATATCTTGTTATTTTCATAGTAATAATAATTTGTTTACTCGTTACATTACCTACTTGCAGGCCCAAGTCACTGGGTTGAACAACTTGGGATTAAGGTTTCATTGTTATATAATTAGTAATATTTTTAATATATATATATATATATATATATATATATATATATATTATTTACTGGCTGTTTCCTGGGGTACTAGGATACAAATTTTGCGATTATGGTTATGTTGTTGAACAATCAGTAATTTATTTAATCATTATGATATTTGCTTGCTTCCCCTTGGGTTACCAGGTTAAAAAGCTTAGGATCTAGGTTATGTTGTTATTTTTCTAAAAATTGATTCGTTTATTTGATAATTTACCCGCTATCCCTTAGGTTACTTGGATAAAAAGATTAGGATTTATAATTCTTGTTATTCTCATAATGATCATAATTTATCAATTTATTTCGATATTAACTCGCTGTCCCACAGGTACTGAAAAGTTTAAGATTTAAGTAATCTTATTATACTTATAATAATCATTTTATTATTGTATAATTACTTGCGGTCCTGCGGGATTCCAGGTAAAAAGTTTGGGACTAAACACATCTTGATATTTGCATACTAATAATAATTTGAATACCTATTTCAGTATTTACTTTCTAGGCTGCCGGTCACTCGGTTAAACAGCTTAGGATTTAGGTTACGTTGTTATATAATCAGTCCTGGTACAAGAAGACAAGGTAGGTCAATTAGCCAGACCAATTTTAGTTAAGTTTGCGTAGGAGCCCGCATGACGTCATAAAATTGCGCCAAATTTAAAAATAAGAAAAAGTAACACGTTAAACTTATGCTTTTAAATAGTTTAAAAAAAAATATGTCTTAATTCTGTCACCCTGGGTATGAAAATTTAATAATTTAAATTTTCAAACTGTAAAATCAATAAGATGTGAGTAGTTGAATGTTTACATGTCGATTCTAACCAAGAAAAAGAAGTAAAAAATGGGTGAGAAAATAGTTCATGATCAGTTTCTCACGTGTAGGCTTATATTTTTTTTTTTATTAATTTGATTAGTTTCAATGTGACAGGATTTTGTTAAACATTTATTTATTGTGTGCAAACATTAAAAAATGCCACCTTGTTGTGTAAAACTGTGTAAAAATAGTACAAAACACAAAAATGAAGCCGTAAAATTCTACGAATTTCCAAAGGACATTGAGTTGAAATACAAACTGATTGAAGCTTGTGGTTTTAGTGTAAAAGATTTTGAGTAAAAAAATGGTAATTATAAGCAATAATTTATAATTAAACTGACTTTCTACTCTATCGGTTACTTATAGAAGTTTAAAATTTTTTTCTTCAGCTCGTGTTTGCTCAATTCATTTCAGTGAGAAAGATTACAGAACACCGTTGAAACAAATTTTATTGAACTATTCTCCAATAAATTCATGGACGTTGGCTACTGATGCTGTACCTCATGAGAATTTGTTGTGGAAACAAAATTTGATAACTGCCTGTGATAGTCCAGAAACAGTTCCACAGATTCAAAACTCTGC
>JAPYYV010008330.1:0-12908 GCA_030522625.1 Copidosoma aretas | reverse complement strand
ATAGCCTAATCATCATTCTTAATAAAAAAAATTTTTGTATGCCTCCCAAATGTCTTTTTTTGGTATAATAATACGATTTTATTAGAATTATCGACTACTAGGTCCTTATCGGGTACTGGGTCAACTACCCTTACACAAGTTGTACAATGTACGCACCGTTCAGTCTCAGCGTTCGTGAACGTCTACTCTCGGCCGCGTATCGAGCCTCCCCCCCCCACCCGTACAGAATTCTCCTAATTTTGTACCCCTAAGCCATTTAATTTTCTCATAATGACCCGTAACATGCGGATATTTTGCGCTTGCATCAGAGTCTCTTTACGCACGTTTCTTTTATAAAGCATACTTAAACGAGTGTTAAATATCATTGTAACCCAGGTTTCTTTGCGAAATTATAAATATACAAACATCCATATAAAGGCACATATAATTACATGTTTAAGCATTCATTTGCACTTGCGCACAATCGTACCCTGAAAAGAGCAGGAAATATATTAGGTCATTGTCTCATAAGTTAGCAAAAAATACATTAATCTTCAGATAATACATGTTCTGCGTGAAACGATATCTCTTGGCCTGCAGGCAATGGATCCTCACTAGGATTATGTGCACAGTAGGTGACCTTTATAACAAGAAGCAAGCTCCACAAGGTCCATGAGTTTAAATTTGGCCTAACGACCACGGGTCACGCTTGTGATGGATAAGATTCGTCTCCCCCCTAACATGTCAACAGTTTCAACTTATACAACGAGGTAAGTTTGAGAAAGAGACGAAGCCTCGGCAGCCACACTACTATTTACTTCAGATTCGCATACTCGAATTTTCAAATAGCAAAAAATCTTTTTTTTTATCGGTATGCCTTGTATCTTTCGGTTTTATTTGACCTCTCTTTCCCTGTTCTCCAGCTTCACCGAAAAACATTGGTGAAAAAACCGCTGCAATACCGCGAATAACATGTATGTATCTCAAAATGCTCAAATCAAGATTTCTTCAAGTTCAGCTCTCTGCCTTCACGAAATGGTCTTATTATCGTCAAGTTAGCTGCGAGTCCTATATAGTCGAGATAGAAGTATTCTTAAAATCGATCTGTACTGCCAACAGTGTGACGTTGGCTACAGGCATTTATTGAGTTTACAGTACGTACAGTAGATAAAGAAGATGCTTGGTGCTAAGCGGCAAATTAAAATATGTAATATAGTCATAGTCAAATGCAATCTACGGTTATCTCAATCAGGTGGGACAGGTGGCGGAAGTGTGCCTAGGTATAAGACAGACCGCTGAAATTCAAAACTTTTAAATATTGTTCGTTGAAATTCTAGATTTTTAAAAATGTAAATAATTTAAATAGTACTAACTTCTTTAATTCGAAAGATTTATATCATATCATAACCTTTAAAATTTGTTTCAAAAAGTTGTATTAAAAAAAATTAAAAATTAAAAAGTATTTAAAAAATGGTTATGGGGTAAGTACAGAGAACAAATAGAAAAGTACTGGCCCATACATATATAACCTTAATTCTAACCATTTCGGCTGTATCTTCATGAAATCAAGGTTTAGAATTTTAGGAAAAATCATAGCTTGCTTAAGAAACTATTAAAAATATGCAGGTATTGTTTTTCATGATATACAGCGCACACATAACCTTAAAAAAAATATTAAAATCCGTCATATTTTGAACAGAACGCAAAATAGACCAAAAATAACAATTTGTATGGGTTTTCTAAACAGAACAAAATCATTAAAACGCACAAATAGAGGAGTATTGGATCTATTCTGAAACATAACCTAAATTAACACTGTCTAGACTGTATTTTCATGGACTCAAGGTGAAAACTTTTGGAAAAAACTATAGTATATTTAGAAAAGTATAAATAACAAAAGTAAATAGTTTTTTAAGGCTTTGCTTTAATATAACCTTAAAAACTATGAAATTTCGGCATATCTTAAAAGGGACGAAAAATAAACCAAAAATAACAATTTTTACGGATTCTCTGATGAGAATAAGATAATCGAGATGCACAAATAGAGAGGTTGGAGTCAATACTGAAACATAACCTAAATGTCTACTCTTTTGACTGTATATTCATGAAATCAAGTTTAATAATTTCGGACAAAATTATAGAGTATTTAGAAAAGTATGACTAATAAAAAGGAGTCGTTTTTCATGGATTTGCGTTAAGATAACCTTAAAAAATATGAAAATCCGGCATATCTTGAACGGAAAGCAAGATAGACCTAAAACTACTTTTTTCATGGGTTTTTTGAAGTAAACAAAAACATCAATGGTCACGCAAAGAGAATTAAGTAGAACTGGTGAAAACATAACATTGAAAAAATGGCTGAAACGCAATATCTTGAACGAAAAACAAGATAGGCTGAAAATAACGATATTAAAAGGACCAAAATCTGAAGGTGCATTAATAAGTAGATGGATACAAAGGTGCTATATAAGTATAATTAATGTCACTTGTTTCAAATTGATATGAAGAAATAGTATTTTTTTAATAATGCATGATATCCCCATAAAAATTACCTTTTAACAAAAATAAAAAGTCAGGTAAGTTTGATATGTTCAATTAAACATTGTTAACAATTCTTGTGGCCCTTATACAGTATCAATTAATTTTATTTTTTCAAAATAATCATCAGCCTTACAATGTAGTAAAATTAAAAATTAAAGAAGGTCAAGTTTTGTTTTCTTTTTGTTGCCAAATATTGTACGTATTACACTTGTAGTATTATACCATTGAGTACTTGTTAATTCACAATATCAAACTGAATAATTTATACGTTTACATAGTACTATGTTTTAACCGTGTGCTTTGTGTATACAATATTATACTGAATAAAACCTTACTATAGAATTTTTTAAATATTATTGTTTAACAAGACGATCATGCATTTATTGTAAGAGTTATTTACCTACCGTACCAGACAAAAGTAAAAATTACTCAGTTTGAATTTGTGAGTTTAGAAGTACCGAATGGTATAATACAACAAGTATTATACAAACAATATTTGGGAATAAAAAAAATACAAATTTTGACCTTTTTTAATTTTTTATTTAACTACCTTGTAAGGCTGACGATTATTTAAAAAAAATAAAATTAATTGATACTGTGTAAGGGTCATAGGAATTCATAACAATGTTTAATTGAACATTTCAAACTTACCTGACCTTTTATTTTTGTTAAAAGGTAATTTTTTATTTTTTGCGTTAATTTTCCTGCCCGATTCTTACATGCCAAATGTATAGTTTTCATTTGTTATTACTTTCAACGTACGAGAGTGCGTTTGGTTTTCATTAGTCATCTATCCATTCAATGGTTTTCATTTTACTCATCGCTTTTATATTATATTATTCAATATCATGTAATTAAAAACTCAATTTTTCCAATCCCTTGGTATACTTTTTGACCCAAAACAAACAACAAATTGATTTATCATTCTCAAAAATCTCTCTGTCCAAGAGTCAAACTCATCGAAGCTAATGAAAACTGTCTTGATCTTAGTACTAATGAGTAAAATTAGATGAAATCTTATGAGAAATTTAAGGCAACATCCTTAATAGATCATTTAGACGCAGAATTGTTTCAACTTCTTACTATTTGAGTTTTGCTCTACGCTGTGATTAACTACCAAGTCCCCAAGTTCCACATTGGTATCACATTCATGCTATACATTTATTCACTCCCTTGCTCACACAATGTTTTCTTTTCTAACCTCCCTAAATATTTTTCTTACAACGAAATTTCGAGCTACCTTTACAGAATCTGTACCTGCTCAAGAGTAAGACAGAGACTCAAGTTTTAATCTTGAATGCAAAGCAAATTTTCAACAAAAACCTATACAAACTAACCGAAAAACTACAAGAACAGACTTTGCTCGACTGAGGTCAACCAACAGGGCACATCACCCTAGGGATTTTCTGCCTGCTCAACATGGCCCTATCTCAGCACTCTCGGACTTTCTGTTCTTGCTCGGGAAGCGCCTCCCTGCCGTCACGATCCGAGGTCGATACCAGGGCATCATCCAGTCCTTCATTGCTCAAAGGTGCGCTCTTCTGCCATCGCGATCTGGGAGCCCCTGGATATCACGCGACCACTATCGGCCCCGCATTGAATTACGGTTCAGTGGCCTGGCTGCAGATAGTACATTGACTTGAAGCCCAAGGCTTGTTAGTCATTTTCCAAATTTGTTTAACATTACATCATTATGCTTAGCCTGTAGATCTTTCGCCAGAGCATCTCCCTGGCTCAATCTTTTCGCAAGCCAGCACAAGGTGCTCAGAATGCACATCATTACTAGTATCATATTGCAGACACTGTAACCACGAAGAAAACCAAATGCACCTATTTCTTTAAAAAACATATTTAAAGTTCCATCGTCCCTCTATTTGTATTTATATTATTTCTCCATTGTAAAATTAGATTGTATTAAAAACTTTAACAAATCATAAAACTTATAATTCAAATAATTGTGTGACATTGTATAATGCCGTACATCATTAATTAATATTTATCAAAACAAAATATAAGTAGGGGTAAACGGTACAGTTGTTGACCCCCCGATAGTGATTGACCGCCACGTGTATTTTTAAATGGAGCCTGTATGTATGGATATACAAATTGTACAGGGGATCAATCACTCTAACGGTATCAATAACTGTACCGTTCACCCCTATCAATCACTCAATTATGAACTGCTTTTGCCAAGGTTCAAAAGGTCTGATACGCCCATTTCATATTTATCAGTCATATATTAACACGAAAAGTTATTTCATTTGAAGCACAAACACTTATCAAAATATTTTTACTTCAGCGCGCTTGATAATAAAATACAGAATATAAAAATATTATACAACCAAACACATGGTACTACGTCCATCACACAATTACTTTTATTTTCATGTGTATCTTTCACTTAATTAGCGAAATAGTCTTCACATAATGTAATATCAACTTATTCTAACGAAATTTTCAAGTTCTACAACTTGCACTCCTTTTTTTTTTGTTTTCTTATTAAATTATTTTACTAAACAAGGCTCGTCATTGAAAAGATGTTGTGCGGAACGTTAGTTATCGCAAAGTTTTCTAACATTATCCTAATAGGCATATTAGCGTTGGTGCAGTATCTATAAGTCTGTTACGTAAACACTAACGTTCATTTAACTCATACCCCACTTAAGGTAATTCCGGCGCACAGTAATTATGAATAAATAGAAAATGTTCAAACATTTGTTTAATAGAGACACAATTCTCTCCCTCTTTCCCTCTCCCTTTTAAATTTTAAATGAGATTATTGACCCAGTACGAGCAGGGTCATCAAAAGGTCGTGATTGTACCATGATCTATTAGAAAGTTACATGTAAAAAAAAATGAGAAACAAAGTTAGAACTCGTGTGATTTTAAACCAATATTATTCCAACGGTTACAAGTTAAGAAATTATTCAAAACATGATTAATAACGTTGCAGGTTTTAGTATTATTCATATTTCGCAGTAGCTGTCAATCTTCGAACTCAAATATTTTGATGTCGAAACAAGATTTTACCAACTCAATTCTTAATCATTTTCTAGAAAACGTAATTTTTAATTTAATGTAATCACTTTAATTACTTTATTAGTACGGACTCATCAGAAAAATTCCACCAGGACCATTGTCAAAATACAGTTTTGTTTCACGATTGACTAATTCATTAAAATATTTGATTTGTTCATTGCTTAAGTTAACAAATACATCTTTGTAATGTTTTTCAATATCGATGAAGTTTTTACTTTCATCAATTCTCATACAATTTATTGTCTTAGTTGGCTCTGGTAGTCCGTAATCTTTACATGATTTTTCTTTAAAATTGAAAATCTCATTTAAATGTGATGAAGCAAAATTTTCTTTATTTTCTTTGAAATCTTCAGTAAAGAAGTTTTTAAATTTTTGCCATACCATCCCCCCACATACATCTTTGGACCAGCGCCGGATTAAGGGCTAGGCACACTAGGCTGCAGCCTATAGGCCCCCACCGAGAAAAGGCCCCCATCATTGAAAAAAAAAAATTATAATAAATTAAAAAAATGTTTTCTTTTTATTTTCTTATACAATAAACAGTACTCGATAATTGTAACTAACCAATCCATTTCAATGTGGATCCCAATTTTAAAAAACCTATTAATTATTGCAACCACTGTAAAAGAAATTATTTTAAAATTTTAAGCTCAATATCATCATTAAAAAAATATTATGTTTCTGCCATTCCCACGGATGCTATAGGTAGATTGACTACCAAACTTTCCATCAATAATTCCAAAGCAAAGAAAGACATGTTTAAAATACCGGTCGTTTCAAAGACCTACGAGACCTGAGTCTTATGAGTCTGGTAAGTCTGTTCAGTGCTCAATATACGGAACGTCTGTTGAAAAACTCTTATATGCCAAGCAATTAATCTCCAGTTACCCAATAGGCTCACTTGACTTTATAATCGTTTGATAATTCAATAATTTATATGCAAAGCAATTAATTTCTGGCAACTCATTGGGCTCGCTTGGCTTCCCCACTGCCGAGGTCCACGTGGATAATTTCATGTGAAATAGACTTATTTTCTAATTTGTCAGTGAGTTGATAATATATTAGCTGATAAATAATTATAAAAATAACAGCACAACCTAAATCCCAAGCTTTTTAACCCAGTAACCCGGGCGATAGGAAGTTATTTATTGCCTTTTTTTATAATAAGTAAACTATTGGAAGAATCGTTTTTAAGTTTTAAATTAATAAACGTTTTAGAAACGTTTCGTGCTATGTTGAAATCAATATTACGAATTCTCGTGGTACTGCTTTAATTAAAGATAAAGTATAAACTGGTTAGAATTTTCGATTTAATTAGGTTTTTATCATTACATTAGATGAATTGATTAGTCCACCAATGGTACTTATTTATGTATTTATTCATCCTTTGCAAGACCATAATTTGAAAAAAGTAGCCCTGAAAATTGCAATATGAAGTTGCCGAAATATTGGACAATTTTGTAATATAATTTTTTAATAATTACATAATCCTGCTCTTTGACCACTTTCCTTAATTTATTATGGATTCTTATGGACATTTGATTTGTACACTTATGTTTTGCGAGATATACGTCAACCGAGCTGATGTCAAGATGCTATGTTTTTAATACATGATAAGTTTTTTTGCTCTCTTTTTATAAGCATAGCTTCTCCCGGCAGTCCCACGACTGCTTGGTTTTTTTTTTTTTATCTATTTTTCCACACTGCCCAGGTGACAAATAGATGGACTTGACACATACAAATAATGAATTGTCATATTTATTTATGAGTGTTAATACTGGATAATATGATTATAAATTATTTTATTAATTTTATACCAGCTTATTTGTAAGTATAAATTTCTTCGTGTGCTCAGCTTTTTTTATGTTGAAAGAGATCGATATGAACATATTTAGATAAAATAATTCACTAAGGTAGAATGAATATCACAGAAAAATAATACAAGTAAATAATTGTGATTACACAGGTATCAGAGAAACGAAAAACGATAGAATCAAAAGAGTGAACAAATTTTAAAAAATCGATAAAAAGGATTTTTGAATAATTGAGAAGATAAGAAGGATTACGGGTAAAATCAAAGACTTATCAAAAATAAGAGAAACGAAGTACAAAAGTTGAATTTAAGACTAAAAGAAAGGTTAAAAGAAATTATCAGAGATGAAAAAAATTGAAAATTCGATAAAAAACTAAGAAAAGTTTCGGAGAGCAAAAATTCAAATAAGTTTTAGAAAGTGATTGGAAATTTGATTCGAAAAAAAATGGATGTGAATAAATAAAGTGGATTAAGAGAATCATTTTCAAAATATATTGGGAGATAACAATGAGGAATGCTGTAGGGGGAACATAAAAAGGAGTATAGAAATCAACAGCAAAGCCTTGGTGGATTTTGATAAGGATATATCGATCATTGAATTTTAGAAAGTCCTACGGGAGAAAAAAAACAGGAAAGCCGCAGAAGACAAAGGAATTGTGAGGAAATATTTCAAAAATCTTTTCATGATTTAAATGATTGTATTAACAAACATGCTTAATGTGTTACGGACAGAAACACAAATTATTAAATAATTAATAAATTCCTGTATCAGCAATTTAGACATATAAATAAAAAAAAAAAAAAAATAAGGTGGTTGGCACGCAGGGGGCGAAGCCCCACTAGTATATATATGTATATAAAATAGGCCCCCACTAAAGTCTCCCTAGAGTTACTTATAAAGTTAGTCCGGCGCTGCTTTAGACATCAAAAACCAAGCAAACAATTTTCTCAACTGGTATGGAAGCATAACGTTGCAAGCCTTTTCGAAAATTTTGTCGATTTGTGAATCGTGTTCAATTAAACCTAAGCTAATAGCAGCATCTTTAAACGTTGTATAATTTATACCATCGAATGTCTTCAACATTACGAAATATTATGCCCCTTGGACATGATTTAAAATAAATTTTAAAAAAATCGCTCAGAATCCGAAGGAGACACAATATTTAATCTTCCTATTGTCGTGTTAACTTTAACTCGTGTCCGTTTTACCGAAGTTTTTAATGACTGATCAAAACGGTAATGTTCAGAAATATTAACGTATTAAATGTTTTTTTCAGAAGAATCAACTTTATTTAATTTAAACCATGTGGTCAGTGCTGTTTCAGAATTTTCTACGGCTTTCGAAACATTTTTTTCATCAAAAAGTATTTTTTGTTTATTTTCTATGTATACTGGCAAATTAAACACATAATGACTTCGACCACAAAGAGGGAACTCTTGCAATTGCCATGCAGCTTCCATGGGGCTTAAGTAACGACCATCTATATATTTCAATATTTCGTCAAAAATCTCCAAATTTTCTTCTTTGTCATCTGTATCTGTTTTTTGTATTTTACCAAGTGCTCTATTTTCTCCTTTGTTAATATAATCAAAAACATACTTTATACTTTGGATGGATGCACAATATTCAACACTAATATGACAATTATATTTCTTCAATAGAAATTTATTGTATGGTACTACCATTGTATTATAAACTAAAATTTGTTCATTACTATTCTTTATACTATACATGTATCATCAGACCTGTTGTCCTTTCTAGTGTAATCAGGGTACCCATTTTTTTTAAACACCGTATGTTTAATAAACGTTTTCGGAAATTTTTTGGTACATTCATTTTGATTACTTGACTTATAAGACGTGGACTGTATTTTGTATGTGGACCATGGAGCATGTGTTTAATAACTAATTTTTTAATTTCTGTATCTTGTGGAATTTCTGCAGAAATATGTTTGTCTATATCAGAAGTAGTGTACAATTTATCATTTGGATGTAATGTAACAATAATTAGAGCATGTAGCAAACCTCGTTTCTGGAATTCTATTGTATACACGTAAGCAATGACTTTTCCGAAAATATGATGTTTATTTATATCATCTAAAATTTATCTTAGTTTTGCGTGAAATAATCTCACAGTAATATTTGGTAAATCATTTGGAGTCGTATATTTAGAAAAAATTTTCAAATTTTTTTTAATTTCCTCCCATTTTGGGTTACAAGTGACAATAATCAATAAATCAGGTCTTCCAAATTTTCTTATCATTACCGCTGCATCTTGGTAATGCTTTTGCATGTACCTAAGACCACCAATATATGTTAAAGGTAAAATAAAAATATTTCCAACTTTGTTGCTTTCAAAATTTTCTCAATTGTTTGATGCACTACGCATGACATGATCTATTAAACCTTGATAACATTCAATTCTAAGTACTTCCCGATTATTGCAAAAAAAGTTCATCCTATCACTCTCTACCATTATATATGCATGTAAAAAAAATTGTTGAGTTAACCTTCCTGCTTAAAGTATAGGACTCAAAATTTTACTCTCCGGTTGATAAGAGATTCTATATAAATAATATTGAAGCAACGTAAGATTATCTGTTTCAGTAAAGAACTTTTGTTTATCACAAGTACTCCATCCAACATCTCCCGAAGGAAATAATAGCTGGGAAACCACAAGATCTACATGTTGTGATTGTTTGACTACGTATGACTTGGTATGTTATCAGGTAAATCATTGGGATACACATAAATCATAATCTCCAATGTCTTCCGAATTCGAAACAATCATAGTTCCGCATTCTGCTGGAATAGGTTTATTGTAACGATGATTTTCTTTATTATTTTTTCGTGAAAATAAATTTTGAAGTTTTGAAGACCTTCTACGTTGGCGATCTGATGTAAATGTTTATAATTTTTTACGTAAGGATTTCGTTTCATCATTTCCGTTATCATATCAACATGCTTTTTGAGTAACGAAGAGTTAGACTTTAAACGTTTTTCTACAGATGTGCAATCATCATATATATATACAATTGACTGTAAAAGGGTTGATCAGAATTATCAATTAAAGATTTGGGTGTTATATGGCACACTTGACCTTGAATCCTTAAATTGTAAATAGCTTTTTTGTTGTCATTAATGAGAGTGACACTGAAAGATGCAAAAGAGAAAAGATTATTATAGTATCTAATAAGACCTCTAAAATCAGTGTCATTCAATAAAAGATCTTTCAATTTATCAGGAAACTGACTAAGAGGAGGTAAAATTATTTTTCCATGTTTGCAACAATTAAACTGTTTTCTTTCTTCCTTCCAGAAGTTTGCAAAACAAAACTCACATTCATTATTCATTTCACCAAAATAGCTTACTTCAGTAAAAAATTTTATTTCTTTTTCATTAATCTGACAAATACTAAAAATTTTGTACTTTTAACTGTGTTTTTTCAAATGCATTATATTATTATTCAAACAGAAGATTTTTTTTTTTACAGAAGAGTCATCGTCAGTACAGGATTCTAATATTCGTTTTCGCAATTCGTAAGATTTTTTGTTCGTTATCATTTTAATTTTGTGTTTGATTCCGACATAATCGTATTGCAATATATCGTAATATCCACTGTTATTACCAGAAAAAAAAGAGTCAAATTTAGGGTACTTGAATTGTTTCTGGTACTGTGTCTAAAATTTAAATTTTCGTATTCAATTATAACATGAATGTCATGAATTTCGATGAAACCTTTTAGCTCAACTTCTGTTCCGAAAATTCCATCACGTTTCATGAACGAATAATAATCGGAAGAATTTTTTAGATTTTGGTGATAGCCGCTTCCTGATATAAAATCTTTATAAGAATTCTATTCGGATATTATACTGTTTATAATATCTAGCCTCACCTTCATATTGTTGTGTAAAAAAAATGATAAATATCTGAATAAGCAATTTCCATCTCCTAATGCTTTGTACGAAATAGTAACCATGATGATTGAAAAATTTGAATCTTATTCAGTTATGTTTTTTGGTTGCAATGTTTCAACAATCTAAAGAATTTTCATTAAATCGTGTCAAAAATTTGTTGATCGAATTTCCAACGACCTCTTGGTGGATTTATTCGTGAAAATAAAGCTTCTTAAATAAATAATTACAAGCCGTAAATAGTATTGATATTATTACTACAAAGTTATGTAATTTTTAAGGTGGCTCATCACCGTTGTACTATTTATTTGTGTGACATCATACTATCACACCTGAAAACGGAAGAATACTGATTGCGCTCATCAGATAAAAGTACGTAAGTACATATTGCACCCGTAAATGGCTAAATTATATGTCCAATTGCGCCCGACGATCACGGGGCGTGATTGTTTACTAAAGTTCACAAGTTATTTTAACACCCCAATACCCCCAATTTATCTACTAATGTTTACTTGTTATTTTAATACCCTAATACACCTCAATAAATTGTGGATATTGGGGGTATGTATAATTTTAAAAAATCAAGTAACTTTTTGTGATAATTTATTTTGCCTAAGACTTTATTTTAAATGTACAATTCACAAAATTGTGTAATAATGTAACTTAATTCGGTATATATTTTTCAACTCATAAAAACCCTAAGAAAACCAAGTTTCCTGTAGTAAAAAAAAGATTCCTTCAAAGTAAATATGTGAAGTCTAAATGTCTATATACATATATATATATATATATGCCGCCGCCACCGCCGCTGTCATGTACAAGACCGAGCCCTGCGTAAAATTCGATTTCTTCTATTCATACCTTAGTCGTGCGTAAAATCGAATTTTACGCACGGTTTGATCCATTGATACCCTTAGTCATATCAGCTGATCCAAAAGATATTGATACCCTTAGTCATATCAGCTGATCCAAAATATATTGATACCCTTAGTCATATCAGCTAGCTAATCTGTTATATCTTGTTGTATTTAGAAATTGTTCATTTTGTTCCTGAATATAAGCATATAAGGGAATCTTTAGTAATGAACTGATGAAACGAAGTAAATGAAGACTATTACACTCACAAAACGGTACATATGTATGTCTGGTTTGACCATAGAACAGAAAGACACCAAGAAACTTTTTTCTGATCAAAAAGGTACGTTGCACCACCACTTTCTCTTCAATTTGAATAGTATTGTGTTTCTCTGTCTTTTTCTATTCATGGCGTATAGTAATTAAATCTTCAAAATCATATATCATTAGATCAAATAAATAACATCAAACTGTATGTTAAAAGTCATTACAAAGGGCTTTAAAGAGATTAGTTATTTGAGTTACACTCCAATAAATAAATAGCACATCATTCTTTAATTATTTTGAAGTGAAAGTGATGTTAAGGATATGTAAATGAAACCTTCACCCATTCGACGAAAACATCATGATCTATATAAAAGAAGTACAAGATTGGTTTCAGTTATTACAAATCACAGAAAAATAATTAATTATCACTTTTACTTATTTGTCACTAACCAAATATTAATTTTTTATGTCACTATTTTGATATTTTCTTTTTTGTTTTT
>JAPYYV010008329.1:0-12915 GCA_030522625.1 Copidosoma aretas | reverse complement strand
CTTACCATGGGCCCAAAGTGCAGCAGAGCCTTTTCGCCCTCAGGCCGCACTTTGGGCCCACGGGCGCAAAATTGCACTTTGCGCCCTCGGCAAGAAAAACAATATACGAGACTCGGGCACAAAAGTAAAATAAGCGCACCCTTCGGGCGCTTAATTTTTTACTTTCTGCCCTAGTGGCGTAATGTACTATTACAGCACACCTAGCCCGGGACTTTTTCTGCCCGTGGGCGCAAAGTGGTTTCAAGGGCCCAAAGTGCGGCCTGAGGGCGAAAAGGCTCTGCTGCACTTTGGGCCCATGGTAAGAAAAATAACTTTCTTTTGGGTCTGGGACGAATCTGGCTACCTGTTTCGACTAATTCCCGACATCCAATCTTGCTGAATTATTACACATAATTTTCGTTTTGAAGGCAGTAAATGTATAACTAATTTGAATTTTCGGTGTATCCGTCATGGTGGAATATCCATCACAAAATGGAGGATTACCTTTTTTCTTATCAATCCCTTGAAATTGGTATAAAATGACAGCGCTTTGACTAGTAGGATAAGATAAGGTATGTGACGTCATTCCAAGTTGTAAATAAAGGCCACCCTTTTTTACAGTTCCTCTTGACATGGGTATTAAACTAAAAGGCGTGATAATTAATAAGCTCTGCGACATCACGCTAAATCTAATTTGTCAATAGCAAATTATATTTCCTCATAACCTCCTTCATAGAAGTATTAAATAAAAGCGTATAACAAGCATAATACAATCAGCTGCATTGTACTTGATCCAATGTGGCTGACACCATAAGATGGATGGTAAGCTTTATCTTCATACCCCCTTTAATATGGGCATGAAATGAAAGGGCTTGGCGAGTTGTACAATACGATGAGCTGGATAAAAAATCCAATTATTGTGTTGCGTGGACAAAATTATGATTGCAATCCACATTTAAAGATAAAAAAGCATCCCTCAAATGCACGATATGATTTTTCCACATTATTCAACGACGCATTGAAATAAAAAAAATAAAAAACAAGAACAACTATACATGCTCGGCAAAAAAACTAACCCGATCGATCTGTCTGTGTGCCCTCAGGCGTCTGCAATCACCAGGACGCGGTTCACATAACGGCGATACTGGGCGAGAGCGTCGTGTTCAACTGTCACGTGGAGTTCCCGGACCAGCACCCGGTGCCCTACGTCCTCCAGTGGGAGAAGAAGGTAGGCGATACGGTACGATATCAAGCGGGCCGGCAGCAACAATACCAAGCCCCCACTACTACTACTACTACCTCCACGTCCGCTGTGCTCTCTGTTCGTGAGTTTAAGGCGAGAGCGAGCCCCGCGCCGGCCGGTGGCAATAAGCCGCAGCCGGTCGTGGCCGAGGCCAAGGCGGCCACCCTCCTGCTGCCGGTCGACTCGCCGCTCGTTCAGCTGCTGCCCGAGCGCTTGCGCTCGCGGCTTATCGCCGCGTCCTTCGATAATAGACCGCGCCTCGCGACCTCTAGCGCCGACAATGACGCCAGCGGCGTAGGATTCTTGGTAAGGAGGCTTCGGCCGGCGGCACATAGTTCTACTTCTTCTTCTTCTCCCTCCGACCCTCTCACTTTGCCCTGTCTTTTTGTCGGGTTTCGGGGAAAAAAAAAAAAAAAAAAACATTCAACGTGCCCGAACGCAAATCGAGGCTTTGACAACTTTAGACTTTCCAACATCGAATTCTCGACACCAACAAAATAATACACGCGTCTACTACATGTATACCTCTCTCCTCCGCTATACTCTGGCACCAACTTTCTTCGTACCTTGCGAGATAGACTTTCCTCCCGCACTGTGTGTCGGTCTTCTCTCTTCCTCGAGGCTCTCCGGAAACCTCGTCGGTACTCTTGCGCCTGCATTGTCTGGCTAGTGGGTTCTCGGTGTCACGAGGGTGCAGAAACATTAGAGCTGTATCGCGGGCACTCGGGCTTCTGACTGTTTTTGTACAAATTTCGGAGCAAAACGGGAGTGTCGAAGAGCAATGATGAACAGCGCGTGCGCGGTACTATTATTTTATCCGTTGATACTTCTTTGAAACCTTCGTTCGAGGTTATGTCTCGAAATGATTCGCGAGGTATCGATGACTGTCGCTGCTTCTGTACGCTGATTTGTCAGGGTAGTGTTTTCTATTGAAGATTGATTGAAGAGTGAGTTTACACTTACATCTTGAATTCTGAAGAAATTTAATTTTAAATACAAGTGTCAGGGTTTCGGATCACATACTTGGATATAATTGTAGGTTATTTTTATTATTGCCAATGTATAAAAGAAGCCAAAGTACTGGACTGTGACACTTTGTTGTTTTGAAGTCATGATGAATAATAAAAATATATGAAAGTCGAATGTACTACACGGTGTCACACGGTGATACCACACATGCTAACTGGACGCAAATGTAAGCTGATGTAAAATCCTGTGCATGGAAAAAAATAGTTCTCTGTTCAATCTTTTGTATCAAAGATGTACGAGAATTTAAAATAAAGCGTCAAAATCTACGTAAATTTTGTACTTGGATATACTTTTATATTCTTTAGTAAATGTATCTTGACTCCAAACTATTGTGATTATAGCATGATAGATCCGAAAATAATGCAAATTTTTTAATCTCTATGGTACAACGCAAGCTTTCATTTTGATCAGATTCGGTTTATTCTGATTGTTTACCGTGAATTTTGAATAATAGAAAGTTGGAAACTAATACACTTGCTTTTCTTTAATGTTTTGGCGTAAAGAAAGACATCCCGGAGTTTTATTCAAATTTGTGATTAGCACCTCTGACACTTTTCTTGATAATCATCACGTGTGATACATAAATGCAGAAGTATCTGTCACAAAATTGTTATTTCATAACAGAGAATAGCCGTAAATGAGACTTAAGTTAAGATTGCAAAGTCAATTTTAAATTTAACTCAATGATGGTTTGTTCTCAATAACTTCGTACAAAAGTTGACATTATTGCTTTTCGTGGCTTCATTGGTTTATTGGTATTCTTTTTGTACACAAATAAAGTAATCATTAGATTCAAACTGTCTAGTGCTAAACATTTTTTTTTTTTAATTATTAAAGTAGTTTCCTGGGGTTCATGTTATATTTTAATTGACTTATGTATGATGTATTGTCATGCTCCGATTCGCATTGATGCAAAGAATAACACACACATTTCCATCCAACCAATGACGAAACTCATAAAGTAAGCTTGAGTACAGTTTTCCATTGATCTACATGTTTTGGGGATTTGATTTTGAATGGTAAAAAAAAACTATAATCCAAGTCTCATGGGGTTTCCGGAGGTAAGGAAAACATGTTTGTTTACGTATTCTCCACAAGTCTATTTGCCGGGTCGTTCTTGAATTATTTATTTCACGTTTGTTTTTTTTTTTCACTTACTTAGAGGTCGAAGTATTGGAATGATTTCAGTTTTATACTTATTAGGATTGCTTTATTTATTGACTTTATATGCTCTCGAGATTTATCGGCAAAATGACGATTCAGAAATTATTTTTCGTGAAATTACAATTTCTTTTTCTCATGCTCTTTTTCTGCCTGATACAAATATACAATCAAACTTTTACGTCAAGAACGACCTAATCGAGGCAAATTGAGGTGGTAAATAATGCAAGTAAATACCAGAATCCTCGTCTCTGATATCGTAAAAAATTTTTATCTAAATTACCACAAAGTGAACAAAAAATAAATGAATCAAAATAAATGTTGATAAATAAATGAATACCATCTTGGTATCGAGCATTGCCTTTCCTACTTGAGAAAATATACGATTTCACGTGATCTCAAAATGATGGCGATTTGTCCGGTAACAGGAAGCAGCAAAGGGTGAGCTCTCGTCTTCGTAAGATATTGTATCAAGCATTAAAGAAACTTTTTTTGTCGATGTGTACGTCTTTTGTCGAAATGATAGATTGTCTGTACATCTTTTTTTCATTTTTTATACTAAAATTTTTAAATATTGATTTCAATGCTGCTTTTGACGTTGTAATAACATGGATGTACATATTTTTTTATATACTAACAATGCATTCATTTATTGATACACTTAACAATGCCGCATGACGTGGTATCGGTGACCGACATGACTACCACAAACACTACCGAGTTTATATATATACTGGCGCATATAGAAAATATTTGGTTTTACATGATTTTTTTCGAGTCAAATAAATTTTGTGTACGCATAAATTAATGACCGTCGGAATATGGGGAGAACAGAGCACGTTCGATGGATAATTTACATTATGGAACAGCTGAACAATGCTGCACCATCCGTCATTATTAATGCCCCCATTTACATTCGATTCACGCAATCCACTTCATTCATATTTGTAAAGTCCGACGTTAATGTAATCATTTTCGTGTTTCAAAGACAATTTTAGTAAAAATATTAATAAATTGTTTCACCTCATGAACATTTTTCCATCGAGGCACATGTAAAAAAATCGCGTCTCTGTGTCTCTTCAACCTCCGAACTGTTACAATATGCATGGTTGTTCTGTCTCAAAGCGTTATAATGTGTATTCTTTCATCGATACTGAAATGAAAGCTGTATGAATCATTTAAAAAAAAATGGTGTTTATGTGTCTTTATATACGTATTATGTGCAATTTGTTCCAAGTTTTAAATGTTTCTCAACCTCCTCGTAAATTATTTTTCTCGTAGACGTAGTACTCTGCATAGTATGTAGTTGTAAGCGATACCTTAAAAAAAAGCTCATTACGTTGTTTATACTTTCTTAGATTTTTTATCGGTAGTCTGCACGCTTTTTTTACACACCACCTTACACTGTACATAGTCGTACACAAGTTTTTCCAACTCCATTTATACTTTTATTGATTATACGAAATAATTTTTACATTGTACACTTATAACTAAAAAATAGTGTTTCACTGCCAATCAAACTTTTATTTTCAGGATGATCGTCGAATATATCCATAAAGCATAATTTGATGAGTTTACATTGAAGCTCGACTCTTTTGACATTAATGAGTGATGATTCAACAATTTAAAATTGATACCCACAAAAACTCAATCGCATCATGTGATAAGCAGTCAAATTTCAGTCGGTTGTACAAAATAACTCGAACTGGCGTTTGCATAACTTTTTGATGCATTAAAATATACACCCCGAAATCTGAGAGATGAATCTCAAATTGTATAGTATTCTGTGAATCAATGCTGTGCATAAAAATGGTACGTTTAGAGCATGTAGTTGATGCGTGACTATTTCTGAATCAACCAAACCCATGGTTGACTAACTATTTCACTACCTCGATCAAACAAAATAAACATGCCCGTGATAGATTCACCATACTTGCAATAAATGTCCTGTATAGGCATTCATGCATCAATGTTTTCCATCAGAAATTTCGCAACTCACCACAGCCGATGGAATGGGCTTGTTTCTAACATCAGGTGGCGATAGTGTGCCCAGGTATGAAAGTCCGCCAAAATTCAAACTTTAAAAAATTATTTGTTAAAATTAGATATTTCAACATCTATAAAAAATTATTTTACAAAATTGTAACAAAAAAATGCTTTTGGTAAGGATTCTTTACATAAATGTATGGTAAAGATAAAAATTGAGGCGAGAAACAAATTGCACCCATATAGACATGTGTGTTTTCAATAAACTGGTGTAAAAATGTATTACAGTCTTTGAAATACAAATGTGTGCAAGGAATACTTGTAGAAAATTTTTTTTCACCTTTGTATATATGCACGTTAAAATATGCAATTTTAACAAATAATTTTTTAAAGTTTTGAATTTTGGCGGACTCTCTTACCTGGGCACACTATAGCTGCCTGATGTTACAGAAACAAGCGCATTGTGTCGATTATCCCAGCGGAAGGTGATTCTTTCCTGAACGTGTGGTTAAATGCTGTCAATAATGTCATGTTACCTATCATCGCTCATCACCTTTCCATGGTTGACCGTCATTGGAATCGTAATTGACAATTCTTGTGGGAAAGAATCACCTTCCGCTGGGTGTACATACTCAATTTACATTGCTGCCATGGATTTTGCGAACTCGCGAAAAATCCAACGACACACTCGCCTGCAGCGATCGAAAGCGAGCCCCGCCAAACCCGAATTCAGGGGTATTATAATTCACGCCGAGAGGCGGGGAAAAACGCCGATTAATCTTGCGCCCGGACGGATTAACGAGGGAGCCCCCCAGCGAATGCAATATCGACGCCGCAAACCGGACCCGAGCGAGTGCGTCCCCGTAATTAATTGGTCGGCGCTGACCCTGCCCTCCCTTCCGTGGATTTTGGCGAGTGCTCACCGCCGGTGGATCATGTACACGTGGAACGGGAAGTGGCTCCGGCTGGACTGACTGAGTTGGGAAGCGTTTCGTTGGACCGAACTTCCTTCTGGGTGTTCCGTCGGTAGGATGGAATACGGCTGGTGGGAGGGATTTTTTTCTCGTGAACACTGCAGTCACGTTTCCCAGTGTTTTGTTCACTACTGGAGAGAGTTATTACGTTTGAATTTTAAGGTTGTCAAAAAAGCTATTATATCCTTCGGCCGAACGAAGACTAATCATTGCTATGTCGGGCTTTGGTCAGGCATACGGAAAAGTGAGAATTCTTTTTTTGGTAGGAGAAGGAGGTAGTGAGTGGGTTTGTTTGAAAATGACTGAGAGTTTTTTTTCGGAGTAAGTTGAAATGAGTTTGCGGGTCCGAGACTGTGTTTGAAATCAGTAGTCCAAATCAGGCTTTGGTCAGAAGTAGGTAAAAGTAAGAATTATTTTTTTCGGTAGGAAGAGGGTAGTAGGTGGGTTTCTTGAAAATGATCGAGATTTTTTTTTCAGAGTAAGTTATCTGGTAGATTGGTGGGGATGAGTTCGCGGGTCCGAAATGGTATTCGGAAAATCAGTAGTCCATGTCAGGATTTGGCGGACGAAGAGATACTGCGTGAATTCTTTTATAGTAATAAGAAAGGGGTAGTGAGTGAGTTTGTTTGAAAATGTCCGAGGGTTTTTTTTTCGGAGTCAGTTGAGATGAGTTTGCGAGTCCGAGACGGTGTTCGGGAAATCAGTAGTCCAAGTCGGACTTTAGTCGGACGAAGGGATACTGCGTGAATTCTTATTTTGGTAGGCAAAAGGTGGCAGTGAGTGGGTTTGTTTGGAAGTGATCGAGAGTTTTTTTTTTCAGAGTAAGTTGGGATGAGTTTAATGATCCGAAACGGTGTTCGGAAAATTAGTAGTCTAAGTTAGACTTTAGTCGGACGAACGGATACTGTGTGAATTATTTTTTTGGTGGGAAGAAGTGGGTAGTGAGTGGTTTGGTTTGAAAATGATAGAGTTTGTTTCAGAGTAAGTTATCTGGTGGAGTGGTGGAGATGAGTTTGTGGGTCCGAGATGGAGTTCGGAATCTCAGTAGTCTAAGTCGGGCTTTGGTCAGACAAAGGGATACTGTGTGCATTCTTGTATGGTAGGAAGAAGGAAGTGGTGAGTGGGTTTGTTTGAAAATAATCAAAAACTTTTTTTTCAGAGTAAGTTGTGATGAGTTTCTGGATCCCAGACGGTGTTCGGAAGTCAGTAGTCCAAGTCGGGCTTTGGTCAGACAAAGGGATTCTGTGCTAAGTTTGCATGGAAAAATTAATAAGGGTAATCAGATACACCGATAAAAAGGATTTCTTAACAGTAAATTCGGGACATTGGATTGATGATACAACAAATAAAAGTATTCATCAACTGTAGCGCCGAGTGATTGACACTTGATAAATACGCGTTTTGTTTCATGAATGTCTTATATTTTATTCTCTGATACTCAGTCGCTAAGTAATACTTGAATCATCAACTTTCAATAGCTACGCATACTTATTGGTATTCACAGTATTGTTCAGTGGCAGTTATGGTTGATGAAATAAAACTGCATGCATTGCTGAAAATCTGAGAAAATTTTATGCAATCAAATGCATTTCCAACAATGTATGCGATTTTTCAGCAGATCAAAGTTAACAGGTTCGTAGATACTTAGTTACTAGAGAGGAAAAGGAAATACCTTGGTTCATCAAAATTGAACGATAATAGAACTGTTTTTATTACAGAGTTGTTTTCTCGCATATAACGGTTTGACCAATGAATTAAAAAATAGTATTTACAAAAATCTTCAAGTCAATCGTCATAACGTGCAAGAATCGGCACTACCCCTAATAAGGTTCCAGACATACTCTTCATTACAATTCTGCAATGGCTCAACTTACACCAATACTAAAATAATAAATGTATCAGTCTCGTCAATAGTTTATTTTCAGAGAGCCCCAATGTTCATACCCCCACAAATCCCGACAGAGCCCATTCGAAACGTCGTGAATAGCTCAAGCGCACGATCTTACCCAAAAGTTACAAAACAAAAAAAAAAAGAGCACCAGCAACACACCCTCAGCCAGCATTAAACAGCCACGCCCCTACGCTTTTACTAAAAATCCATAAAACCAACAAACGTACAAGATCTCCCAGGCCACTGGGGACTCGGAGAACCCGCACGAAAAACTGCGCAATCAAAACCACGCCCCAAGATCCCACATCCCACGATAAGAGAAACCATATTGCAGGGATACATATTACATACCCACCGCGTGAAAAATTAACCGGCTAATCTCGAGCGTATTAGAGTAGCCACAGCGTCCCCCCTACCCCCCGGGGGTTTTTCCCTCCCCTCGTATGATACTCCCGCGGAGAGCGAGCTGGTCCGGGGATCCCGGCTCGCCGCGGGAATACGACTCCCCTTCTGCCCGCGCTTCTCGCGTAATACGCTCGGATCTGGAGAGCAGGACGACGAGTCGGAGGGCGCGGGATTGAAGCGTACCCCCGGGGGCGCTCGTATTAAACAAGGGCCGGACCCTCTTACAACTGCGTACGCGCGTCCGCCGGTGAACTTCGTACGAAGAACCAAGACGCGCGCCGTGCATGGGTTGGGAAAAAAGCGTTTCGGAGTTTGAGGTTTTTTCTCGCAAAAATACGTGGTTCCGCGGATCGCGGGATTAAAGTTTCGTGAGGCTTGAACGAGGAGAAGTACGAGCAGAAGCGCCATCGCGGGGAGAGAAAAAAATCAGAAATATTTACCATGAAAATAGTAGTTTTCTTTAAAAAGTGTACAGGTAATTTAGCTGCGTACAAAAATATCATTGTACCGTGAAAAAATGGAGAAACTTCTCTTTGTCGATGGCTAAGTGTACCGCTGAAGTCACAACCACAAATATATTGTGTCGAGGACCTTTTACAGGGCTCTCAGCCGTAGAGGTTACTTGTTACTTGACCAAGTCAAAATAGGAGTTTCTCCAATTTCTTTTTTCAGGAGCTGTAACTTTTTATTCTTAAAAGCAGTTTCGACTGATTGAAGATGTGGATTTTCCTTTTTCTTTTTTTCTGTCTCCGGAAGAGTCGAAAAAAATGTTGAAGTCGGAAAAAGGACGTGTAAATCACTCGCGTATGATTATCAGGTTGAAATTTCTTGTACGTGCCGTTACAAGAATCGTGTCGAATGTCATCTTAATATTTTCACCCCTACATCGTCCCACAAACATTTCAAACGGTCATAATTCGACCGCTTATTTTGTGGTATACTGTTGAACTTTGAACTTCGTTTAAAATCACGCTGCTGCAACGCGTCCATCGTGCTCTAATTTTTTTTCCAATTTTTCCCCACAGGATTCCTGCGGTCCGTACAACTCGAGTACTTTGATCTCTCGAAAGTTTTTCGCCTCGATGTCGTCCTCCTTGGAATCGGTCCATTTTGGAAAGTCCGTTGTGTTCGGATGTCATCGTATTCGTTTTACCGAAACGTCAACCCGCGAATCTCCGACTCTCTCCCCCCCGAGCACTACCTCGCGGGGGCAGCTCGATGGCAAACGGAAAGGTTACGTACCTGGCGACTGCACTGCAGCATTCGAGAATCATCGCTTCGCTGGCCATTACGCGTATACTCCCCGCGCGCTGAGCCGGGAGTGCCGTCGCGGTTCGTTGCTGCAGGTGTAGAGGGGCCTTTTGAAACGAGAGCCGCCGCCGCCGCGTGTGTATGTACGTGCCTGTATGGTTCGACGCGCCGGGGTTGAGGGAGAGGAGAGGATTTTAGTGCGCTCTCTGAGAGCAGGCGTGCATTAGCGCCTTTTGATCGAAGGTACGGTGAAAGAGAGGAGGAATGGAAGGGTTGGTTGGGGGGGGGGGGGGATGGATGGGGCGAAGCTTTTGTTTTTCTGGTGGTGTTTTAACTCCGGAGGGATGAGGGGGAATGCGCGTTCTTTGTTGGTGGTGGAGTGAGAGTGAGGGTTGTCGTATGATCGAGTCATGTAGAGTTCCGATGGGCCTTGGGATTATTTTATGGACCTTCGCACGTAGTAAATACGAATTCGAAATCAAATTCGGTTTAACAATTAAATCTTATAAAATTCTTAATAATAGCATAGAGACATGACTGCTTTATTTTTTGTGAAAAAAAAATTTGTCAATATTTGGTTGAATAATCAACCTGATCAGGGTCTTCATAAATAACAAGTAATAATATATTAAAAATGTAATTAATTGGGATACATTTTATAATTGAAAAAGACATTAATCGTAAATAGTTTATTTTACCCAGTATCCAGTGAATTCAGCAAACTCAGCCAACCGTGGATAACCACATAATTTAATTAGGAGTCTTCATTATATTTAACACTGGACTGTGCACTGTTTGTGATTAATGTATTGGAAAAATGCACTGCTTGTGATTAATGTATTATCCAATTATAAAATACATTTCTCTATCTATTAATATCATCAATATCAGTATATGTTATCTATAAAAGTCCCGATGAGGTTGAACAACAACGAAATCGAAATACATTGATCACTTTTTAACGAGGAATACAAAAGTTACGTTCCTGCAGCATCCAAGTTGTTTGTCGATTGTTTATTTATCGTTGATCCATACTAAGTTTCCATCATTAATTACCTTATGAAAAAAAGCACTCAAACAACCAACAAAACTTCCACCCGATTATAACTTCGCAAACACCTCACCACCGGATCAGGTACTCCCCGTACAACTTAATCATGATATCCTTAAACGCAATCCCCAAAAACGCTCTCACGAACGAATTCTCAAGCAACCCTAAAAGTCATCAAAAGCAAGGCCACAAAGAGCCAAGCAAAAGTCACCCCGGACAAAATGCGCGGGGAGGAGGAGCCTATATCTCTGTTTACGCCAGTGATTACCAGTCCGCCAGACCGCACCTACACGCGCGCGCGCGATATGTAAATTAATGCGAAACAGCTCCTCTCCGTCCTCCGGCCGAGCCATTGTGTCCCCCCGTGCACCCGAATTCGGGGTCGCACGTACATTTACGAACGAGCGTGAGATATGAATTAGGATTCCCGCGCATATTATACATACACGTGCGCGTACGGGGGAAGGAGTAGGAGGAGAACATTGTTTTGTCGCGCCCGGCTGCCTCGCGTTCGTAAATAACGCAGGTGGTGGAGCCGCGTTGTTTTCGGGCGCGGCTTTCTATTTGGAGTTATGCTGGTATGTTGTAATTACCAGCAGGACCGGTGGTGTTTTCCATTGTTCCTGATTTGACGCGGGATACGCATGCATCTCAGCGGAATGGTATTTTCTCGTGTATTAACTCTCGAGAAGCCATAATTGGGATATCACGTGGAAATAGCACGGACGAATCCTAATCAGTCTGCCAATTGGATTATCAAACAATATTGGAGCTGTATTTTTCATGAAATTTAATTCGAGAGTTAGTCGAGAGCGGGGGGGGGGCGGGTTGATAACATCGTGGTAGAATTTTTTGCGTGTAAAATTCATTGCGCAACAACGAACATCATTCTTAATTTTAACGGTCTCTATTTTTTTTTGGTAAAAGAAGAAAAAATATTTTCTCAAAGTTTTCTAATAATCTAGACAGACAGAAATGAGTTCCTGTATTTGTATTAAAGATACTCTGATTAACTGCCACTGAATAATGCTTTGAATACCCATAAATATGCAAAGATGTTAAAAGTTGATGATTCGAGTATTACTTAGCGACTGAGTATCAGAGATTAAAATGTAAGATATTTCTAAAACCAAACGCGTATTCATCAAGTGTCAATCACTTGGCCCTACAGTTAATGAATACTTTTATTTGTTGTATCGTCAATCCAATGTCCCGAATTTACTGTTAAGAAATCCTTTCTATCGGTGTATCTGATTACCCTAATCAATTTTTCCGTGCAAACTTAGCACAAAATCCTTTTGTCTGACCAAAGCCCGACATGGACTACTGATTTTCCGAACACTCTTTCGCACCCGCACTCATCCCAATTTACTCCGAAAAGAACAACCCTCGGACATTTTCAAACAAATACACTCAGAACCCCCTTCTTATTACTCTAAAAGAATTAATGCAGTATCCCTTCGTCCGACAAAAGCCCGACTTAGACTACTGATTTTTCGAAAACCGTCTCGGACCCGCAAACTTGTCCCAACTTACTCCGAAAAAAAACTCTCGATGATTTTCAAACAAACCCACTCACTACCCCTTTTTTCCTACTAAAAAAATAACTCACATGGTATTTCTTTGTCTGACCGAAGCCCAACTTGGACTACTGATTTTCCAAACACCGTCTCGGACCCGCGAACTCATCCTCACCACTCCACCAGATAACTTTCTCAGAAAAAAATACTCTCGATCATTTTCAAACAAACTCACTCATTACCCCCTTCATCCTACCAAAAAAAGAATTCGGACAGTATCTTTCCGTCTGACTAAAGCCCGATTTACACTACTGATTTTCCAAGCACTGTCTCGGACCCGCAAACTCATCCCCACCCCTCCACCAGATAACTTACGCTGAAAACAAAATTCTCGATCATTTTCAGACAAACCCACCACCCCACGC
>JAPYYV010008328.1:0-13020 GCA_030522625.1 Copidosoma aretas | reverse complement strand
AACTTTTTTTTTAATGATACTTAATTATTTATAATCCAACATTTAATTTTCAATCTTAGTAATTTTTAATCATAACTGTTATGATACTTAATTATTTATAATTTTGCATTTGATATATAATCTCAATCATTCATAATCTCAGCTGTAAATCTTTTTTTTTTATCATTTTTAGGATGAATATCTATATTTTTAATATTAGTTACTTTGAATTAAACAACTTATAATCTTTCTCACACGAATAAAAATAAGGATCTTACATAATATATTCACTTTAATAACGTAAAAATAATTTTCATCGGGTGATAACTCTACTTCTCCTGTACATGCCAGCAGAGCATGTGGCTTATTTTCATCTTGAACTGTCTGATCATTTAAAAGACCTACTAACTCATCTAATTCTTCAACCTCCGGGTCATTAGACATATTTTAAACTAATCCTCTAAAACTACCAATTATATAAAAATCAAAATCACGTCACTTTTCGCTTTCGTTCACTTCCTCCTTTTAAAAGTTTTCAATTATGGGCGACATACGTCAATTTGATAGATCTGTCAGTTGTGTGTACTTCTTTTTGCAGAATGTAGCCATCCCTAAGTGCTGAAAGAACGTTCTGTTGATGCTTATGTTGCAGGTGATTCTAAAATCTTGAGCACAATCTGGCACTGTACAGGAGACGAACCCTCTGAAGATTGTTTAATGTACTCTGATTTCCATAAGCCATCTTCTGTTCGATAGGATGATAATTTATTGATTATTATAAGGCTGTCGAGTCCATGTTTTCTCGCTAAATGAAAGAGCTACCACTAATTATATCTTCTTGAGATAAACTTGAGCCTCTTGATTTTGGGTCGAGCACGTTTGCCGCTAAGTGGATTGGCTTTACAGCCATGGTACGTCTGTTTTTTAAGCATGTATCAATTTTTTCTGCTTTATCAGAAGATACTGTTGATAAATTTGATAAGAGGACATCATCAAATGCAGACTTTATTTCATTGAAAGCTTCTACAACCAAGTAAATTGTACAATAATCACCCTCCTAAAATGTAATCCATTTAAAAATTGGTCTTAATATTTGAATCGTTTTTATCAGGTATGTCCAAAAAGTATTACTCGAAATCAGTTTTTTAGACAATTTTTCTAATTTGCCTTAAGCTTCTTTGAGAATTGCGAGTTTTTTAAAGTTGTGTTCATTAACATAATGAGACTCTAAAAAAATAACGACAGTATCCCAAGGTGTTTTAGCTTGGGACTTTAAAGTTGTAACTATTTTTTCTTCGTTATTTTTTAGAATGATTTTGAATAAAGCTGTAAGCAATTGAGAATGATTTATTTTTTTAATGAGGGACTTAGCAGATTCAGCTGTACTAGAGAGAGATTGTACTTCACAAACATCTTTTGTTAAACGATTTAATGTATGAGCTGCACAGCCATAAAAAGAATTATGTTTATCTCGATATTTTTTTGCCCCGATTTCCCATGCTGCCTTATTAACAGATGCATTATCTGTACAAATTAAGGTTAATTTAGCAGGCCCAATCTCATTAATAACATCAATTATCTCTTTTGATAGATATTGAGCATTTTACTGTTAGTTTTAACATGAATGCTTTTATAAAATAAAGGCCTTGAAGTATTTGTAATAAAACTAATAAGACCTTCGTTTCTGATGTTCGACCAGGAGTCACACTGCAGGGAGAGATTTGATGATTGTTTAATTTTTTTTTCAACTGTGTTCTTCATATTTTCATGCGCGTTGTCGAGTATTTTATTGGAGAAATCTTGTCTAAACGGAATAACAAAGCAACGGCGGAGAAAACGAAAAAAAGTTTTCCCCTCTTTGCTCTCAAACACGCGAAGTGATACTTCAGAAGTGCACATTGCAATAGACATTAACCTTACTGCTTCAGCCTGATCACTTGTAGATATAGTGTCTACAAATTTCTTTAAACGGTTAGCTTGTTTTTTTTTTTATGTTGCTCTTGATTACTACCACTATTTGCATCCAAGTTTAATTTGACAACGTTGTCAGTTGACAAGCTTTCACGTTTTCTTTTTTTTACTCCTAATCAATGCACTCTTTATGCAATCAGGGCAATCTCTGCATATTGTCATAAGATGATTTACCATTCTCTTGACATGAAATACATATAATTTTGGACAGTAGGCACATCGGTACGTGTATGATTTTTTATTTAGTTTGGCATTTTGCTTCTTAAAATGTTTCAACACAATATCTGTGTGCGACTGCTTACTCATTTTACATTGGTGTTTACACCTCAATTATTCACTCTCCCATACAATAATACGAAAATTCTCTGAGGAAAAAAAAGTTATATTTGGTAAATAATTATATGTCTTACATCTGGCATGGGACAAGGATTTATGTATCTTTGTTATAGATTATAAGGAAAGAATTTAGAATAAACGATTTAAACAGATATACTAACCAAAAAATATTCAAGTTCAGGAAGAAATGATGCAAACACTTTCAAGGTAGCGTAAAAGCTGGTAACAGTCGAGAGTCGACACGTGTGACTAAGCAGAAATATACCATGGTATAAAGGACAGCTGAAGTGTTCTGTTTACGTATTTTTGGCATGGTAGAACGGTAGAAGGGCAGAACACTCAGAACTTAAATGCACATCTTATACAATCTTATACCTTCTGACCGTCAGTCTGACGGCTTTGCATCACTAGTCTGCACGTCTGATTTACTCCCTAGGTACATAATATACTATTAATTTGATCTCGTAAATAGTTACATTCTGTAGATAATTAAATAGCTCCATAAAATTAAGTAATGTTTTAAGAATGGCCATGTTAGACTTACGAAAAGAAATCTCAAGAGTCCATAAACATACAAACTTTTGATTTGTATAAACTATTTTGTGTATCCGTCAAGAGATACGTGTATTTTGTTCTGATCCCTCATCAGGATTCCTCTTTATTATCAATAGCTCTTATTATTTTTTCAACAAAACTTATGTTTTTGTATGCTCGTGCGTGGGCGTGGCAAAATGGGGGCATGTAGACGGAAGAAAGTGGCTTCTTTGAGAAATAATTCCGCCTTAAATCCTATTTTCACCAATTTCGAAAATTATTTTTCAATTAAATGTAAGACAATGTATTCACACATAGCACTGCAACTATTTTTATTATAATGCCACATGAACTTCGACATAACTTAAAGTGTACAAAAAAAAGAATTCTTTAGAGAAAAATTTTGTTTTGTTCGCAATTCTTAAAAAGTGTCAAGATTTTTGTTTTCGAATACTTGTAAGATAATGTGCTTCTGTCTTTATTCTGATTATTATGCAACCTAAGCTTTAAAAAATGTTAAACGTGCGAAGATAGTAGTTTTTCTCACAAATGTGCATCTCTCCAATGCGGACCTTAGGCCCGAGGGCGCTTGCGAAGCAACAACCGAGAGACGGTTGAAAATTACTATTTTGTACACAACTCTGCCTCAACGACAACTCTCTAGGAATATCAAATTATTGGGTTTTTAAGAGGGTCATACCTTACTATCTCGTTAATTAAGTATCCAATCCGTAAAACTGTGTAAAACATGTTATTACACTAAAAGTTACAAGGGAAACATCATTGAATCAATAACTACTGCTCGTTAAAACATCTAGCTTTTCTTAATTTTAATAAAAAATCTAAAGTTTCACGGTTGATTCAGGAAAAAAATTCTAAGCTTCACTTAGACATTTAAACGACGAAAGGAATATAAGACACTTCATAAATAACTTGTAAACGTGTGCCAAAAATTTTAGGTGATATAAACTGATACAATCAATCTTAAATAGCATGCATTGTTCTGTACGAGCTTAACGTGGTTAAGTAGCCAACGATGCTTTATAATTTACATGTACTAGGTATAGACCGATGAATTGTTTATTCAATTTTTTATCAATATCTTTCAAAATTGGTCGGCATCGACATTCTTAAAAGTGCTTATGTGATTAAAATCGCATAAGCTTTCTTTGGTTAGTTTTTTGTGTATGTAGTACTCCTTTAAGGACGTTCCATACAGTTAGCGGGGGGAAACATTTGAGGGGCAAGAGGAAACAGGCAGCGAGTGAAGAATTGGCAACGCTGCACAAAATCGATGAAGATATACCAACAGTTCTACATGAACTTAAATTATGTACATACATTCATTCATATATATACGAATAAATTTTACTTCGCGAAAAGCGATTTTGAGACTTATGGCCATCTGGAGAGTGAAGCCGGAAGCTCGAGTCACCTCACGGTGTTATCGTATCATTTTTTTCAACCGTTTTTTAATATTTTTTTGTAGAAAAATCAGATGATTGTCGCGAAACCTGGTATACAATAAATTAATAACATTATCTGAGACATATAAAAAAATTGGCGAAATTAATTGGACCAATTTTCTTAAAACTGAGTATTTATCAGACTGAACTTTGAAATTCGATATCTTGTAAAAGAAACAGATGAGCCTCTTAAAATTGTAGCAGGTTTACTGTAACAACAATAAAAACGTTTAGTCGAAATTTCAAAATAATTCATTGGAGGGTTTTATCTCTACCAAACGTCCTTAAATGCATTTTTCTTGAGAATCAGTACAGAAAAATACAGATTTTCAGAAAAGTCCGTGTAAAAAGGGATTAATCATCAGACTGACAGAAAGAAATCATAGTATTTTATGCCACCTGCTTCTAAAGATAGATGGTTGTTAGGATTTAAATCATGTTATATACCTTTTTCTTGAGCAATGCTTTTTAAGACTGATAACATATGGCGAGTAGCAGCTGGAAACTTGAGCGAGATCTAATTATAAAAACAATGTTTCAAAATGTTTTTTATTTTTATTTTAAACGTCCAGTCTTTAGTATAATTAACACTTTTCTTTAAAGATCTTAAAATTGTTATATTATCATCGCTATCATCATCAATATGATCTAAACCATTGTTAGTTACAATAAAAACTTTTTGTCTTACCACTTCGGTAATTTCATTAATTTTTTTCCTCAGAATATCTTTTTTGCGAAAATATCTTCTTTCCGTAAATATCTTTTCTTCAATTGGTAAAGAACTTGAGAAAAGTTATCCTCTGTTTGAATAATTGACGCGAAAAATCAGCTCTGTTTGGCTCCTACCATAAAGTCCAGAATTCTTATCACTGTCAATTTCAGCACGTAATTCTTCACTTGATACTTGGTTACTTTCCGGCTGTTAAAAATAAAAAACCTTGTTGGTGATATCAAATTTCTTACGTATACCAGCTTATTTGTACGTACGGGTTATTTACTCTAAAAATATTAAGATATGATTTGAGTACATACTGTTTTAACTTGATCATCAATTTTTTCGTTCTCACTATGTTGTTTATGTTTTCGATGCGCAGGCGATAGCTCTCATTTTTTGTTGCAATTTTTTTATGATAACTGCCAAATTTATCGTAATTAGCTGATTTTTATTCACATGTCGCAAAATTTGATGTTTTTTTTTGATAACTAATTGATTTTGAAGGATTATAACATGCGCCAGTGAAATTATTAACGCCTTGTAATTGTCATATCGCTTTTTTAAGCATTACTATATAAATTTTGTGTGAACCTTGCCAATACGCACACTACTTCAAAAAGTAACAGTAACAATTATGAGCAGAGAAACTGTAAGATCGCAAAAACCTTGAGAATAATAGCCAGAGATAGATAAAAAAAGCACGTATGCTCGTCTAAGCAGCCTGATCAGGCCTAAAGTACACAGTACCATGATTGAAAAAGATGACTTAATGCTATAATTTCAAATTTCCTTGTCATCATAGTACTTAGACTATAAGTCAAAACTCATTAGTGAGTTACTAATAGACTTAAATTACATATGATTATCTTATAATTCTTAATAAATACTATTTGTTTAATAATGTTTATCCGTTCATTAACAAAAAATTCTATATTTTAGTTTATTTCAGCGACAAGTATATAATTTGCATTGAACAGAAAAATGCTTACAGAAATATTCATACAATCACGTTTGTTACTGAACGATACAAAGCACGGAATTAGGGCGTGCAACAGAACCCTCCTTGCCGACATGTGCAGCGCTAGAGAAATTAATTTTTTTCGATTTGCAATAATAATAAATCAATTGATAAAAAAAAAATTTTGATTTGAAATTGGACAAAAAATACGTTGTGTCTACTAAAAATTTTCTGTGAGCTGGGGGCCATTGTTAATAATCGATTTTAATAATTTAATTTGTAAAAAATAATAATTTGTTCAAAGTATTGTATGATTAACATTCAATCGCTTAGCTTTAAAATAAAAAAGTAATATAGATTCTAGCTCAAACAGAACTAGAGTTGTGAGTTTTTTTAAATGCGTCTGTAAGCCGAATATCACCGAATTCTCAAATTTATGATGGCTTTTATTTTCGATGTAATAGAATTTTAAAAAAAATCGTCTTGCTTTTTGGAGTTGTACATGGTTGATATTGCCGAAACTGGCTTAAAATTTCTTCAAAAATGTTTTTAAAAAAAGTGCTCAAAAAATTTCTTGTTTCTAGTGATTCCACCTTATTATGAAAGAGTAAATCGGAGTCAATATTTCGAACAACTACAGCTGCTTCTGGAATGTATAGGTGAGCTGCTTGTATAGTTAAGGTAAAATAATGGAATGTGCTATTAAAACATATGACGACGGCTGGATGATGATCTACAGTTTTTGACTAATGTACCCGCAGGTTGGGTATATAGTACAGGTAAATAGTAGAAATAGCTACGTATATTTTTAGAAAACAAATTTTCACGGAACCTACATAAAAAAAGATCAAAAAGGTTCGTAAAACAGGTTTTTCTAATTTTTGATACAAAAGACAATTTTTTGCCGAAAACAAAAATAGTGTGAAATGGCGCTTGAAAATACAATAAATATAAGTTTTTATAAGTCAAAATCAGTCCACAAATTTTTCCCCAAAGAAATAAAAACCGCTAAAAATTGCCATTTTCGGACTTTCAATTACAGGGCTTATAATGGTCCTAGAAAATTTTTTCGGGACCCAAATTGTAGGTATTTGTAATACCTAGCTCAAATAAAAATATGGTTCAAAAAAAATTTTCAAATTTGCCACAGTTGTCCAAAGTGTACAAAAAAGTTTTTCTAATAAAAAAATCTATTAACTTACTCATTAATCAACAAGTGTGCTGGATTAATAGGTTATTGATCATTTGTTGTGGAATCTTTATTTATTCATTCATCAACAAGTCAGCTGAGTCATTAGGTTATAGATTATTCATTATAGATTATTTATTTATTCATCAACAGGCGTGCTGTGTTATTAGGTTATAGATTATTCGTTACAGACAATTTATTCATTTATCCATCAATAAGCGTTCTGGGTTATTGGGTCATTCGTTATTGATAGTTTATTTACTTATTTATTAATCAACAAGCGTGCTGGGCTATTAGATCCATTATTATTTATTTTTGATGATATACTTGCTTGTTTCCTAATCAACAAGAGCGCTGGGTTATTAGGTTATAGATTATTTATAGATTTTTTATAGATAGTTTATTTATTCATGGTCGTATAAGCGTGCTCGATTATTAGATTACAGATTGTATGTTATAGATAATTTATTTATTCATTTGTCTGTAAGCGTGCAAGGTTATAAGGTTATTAGTTATTTATGATTTATTTACTTATGTATCATTCAATAAGCGTGCTGGGTTATTAGCTTATTGGTTATTTGTTATAAAATATTCATTAATTCATTCATCAACAAGTCAGCTGAGTCATTAGGGTATAGTTTATTCATCAGAGATGGTTTTTTTTTATTCATCAACAAGCGCTGGGTTATTAGGTTATAGATCATTTACAGATTATTTACAGATGATCAATTTATTTATTCTGTATTAAGCATACTCGCTCATAAGGTTGTAGATCATTTGTTACAGATAATTTATTTATTTATTTGTCAAGAAGCACGCTGGGTTATTAGGTTATTAGCCATCGATTATTTACTTACTTTTTTATTAATCAACAAAGGCGTTGGATCATAAGGCTATTAGTTATTCGTTATGAAATATTTATTATATTATTAATCAAAAAGTCAGTTGGATCACTAGGTTACAATTTATTCTTCATTGATAATTTATTTATTGATTTGTTAACAACCATGCTAGGTTATTAGGTTATTAGTTATTAATAATTTATTTACTTGATCATCAATCAACAAGCATGCTGAGTTATTAGGTTATTGATGATTTACAAATTGTTTCTAAATAATTTATTTATATATTCTGTTATAAGCGTGCCATGTTATCAGGTTATAGATTTTTTGTTACAGATAATTTATTTATTTGTTGGTCAATACGTGAGCCTGGTTATTAGACTATTAGTTATTCGTAATTTATTTACTATTTTATTAATTAATAAGCGCGTTTGGTCATAAGGAGAGTGGTTATTTGTGATAAAATATCTATTTATTTTTGTATCAACAAGTCAGTTATTAGGTTATTGATTATTCCTTATGGATATTTTGCTTTCTCATAGAGGAAGCTTTATACAGCAAACTAAATATTTTTCTAGAAATACGTTAGAAAAGTTGTACGTAGCGTGTGTGTGTTTGTGCGTGTGTGTGTGCGTGTGTGTGTATGTGTGTGTGTGTGTGTGTATGTATGTAAGTAATCAGTCATATCTCATGAACCTAACGGTATATTTAAATGATTCTGTGCTTAAAATTTTTGTTTTCTTGTTCTTGTGGCGACTTGGAAAAAAATATTTAAGTTTTATACATTATTAAGGTTTTCATAACGATTTTTATGGTCAAAAACAGTTTTTTTTTACTTTTTTAAGGATAAAAACAATTTTTTTCGAATTTCTAAATAGCAACATCGGATAGAGCCTTGGAATAGCTCTATTGTACATTTTAAATCATTTTAATTAAATATTTTGTCTAGTTTATTCAAAAAATACTGAGATTATACGAATGATTAACGTCTTCCATGGTAGTTCAATCAATGTATGTCAATCAGCGATCAGTCGGGGACGAAAGAAATAAGAATAATTCTACGAATTATAACTTATAACTGTTTTTATTAGGCAACGTTTCGCTGACTTGGTGTGACAGCCTCATCAGGCTCAGAGTAGTAAAAAAGACAATTATTAATAATTCATTTGAATAAAATCAAATGAATTGTTAATAATTGTCTCTTTTACTACTCTGACCAAAACTTCTTCGCGGAACGAAAACTTCTCTTCCCGGCACGGCGCGGGCGCAGGATGGATGAAAAATCGTATACAACCCACGGAAGGAAATAAAGAAAGCCTCAGAACACATGCTTATCACCCTTGTATTCGCCTCGGGCGTCAATTACCTGTGTTCTGAGACATTCTTTACTTTTCCTCCCTGGGTGAGGCATGTAAAAATTGTACTATTCAGGTGAAATTCATGTTTTTTTTTAATAATTTTACATCATGGAGCATAAAAATAGCTTCTTTTCACATTTCAAATCATTCTGATATTTAATTTAATTTTTTTTTTGGGTACATGATTGCAGAATGATGTTGTCGAGGAAGCTTTGTGCAAATTTATTAGACGCAGTTTTTTTATGGATTTGTTAACAAGCATGTTAAGTTATAAGATTATTAGTTATTAATAATGAAATTACTTGTCTATCAATCAACAAGCATGCTGGGTTATTAGGTTATAGATTCTTTGTTACAGATAATTTATTTATTAATTTGTCAATAAGCTTGCTTGGTTAATACTTTATTAGTTATTGATAATTTATTAACTTAATTATCAAACAACAAGTTTGTTGGGTCATAAGGCTATTGGTTATTTGTTATGGAATATTTATTTATTCATTCATCAGCATGTCGGTTGGGTCATTAGGTTATGGATTATTCATTATGGATAATTTTTTTATTGATTTGTTAACAAGCGTGCTGGGTTATTAGGTTATTAGTTATTGATAATCTATCAATCAACAAGCGTGCTGGGTTGTTAGGTTATCAATTATTTATTATTGATAATGTATTTTCTTGTCTATCAATTTACAAACATGCTGGGTTATTAGGTTATAGATTATTTAAAGATTATGTATGGATAATTTATTTATTTACTCTGTAATAAGCGCGCTTGGTTATCAGGTTATGATTTTTTGTTACAGATAATTTATATATTTATCGGTCAATACGTGCGCTGGATTATTAGGCTATTAGTTATTGATAATTTATTTACTTATTAATTACTGAACAAGTGAGTTAGATCATAAGGCTATTGGTTATTTGTTATAGAATATTTATGTGGCAATTGCACTGTAAGATTGTGTGGCCTTTGTGGACTGACCCTTGTAGAACACCTTATCAGATTTTCATTGTACATTTCTTATTTATGAATTTCTTCTCTATTGACTGGCTATAGCTTATAACGGCTGTGAATCAAACGTATCTACATAAATCTGATCAGATGTATAAAACGATTCAGTCAAATCTATGTAGATGTGTTTTACAATCCTGATTTATACTTGCTTACAACCTTCTATACCTTTCTCTTATATTCAAACATTTCTTTTTCCATTCCTTCTTCCTCTTTCAAAATTATAATTTTTAATTTTTTTTTTATGTTTACTTCTATCCTATATTTCGTATCATATTTCTCTATGTCTTTCAGCTTTTGCATTGTGTTTTTATCATACGCCGCGCCCAATACAGCGTTATCAGCAAATTCGCGACAGTGGATTTTTAATTTTCGTACAGAAACACCTCCTGTATGGTTCTAAATCCACTTAGCGTCTGTATCCTCTAGTAATGGACGAACGAATACCAGGCTTTATGGGCCTCTGTGCCCTATCCCTTTTAATATTTTGAATAAATTTGCTAACTTCTGGCCCGTAGCTACCTAGTTTTTGTGCATTTATAGATTTTTTTTAACATTTTTAACATTCTTATACCTTGCCCTATTCTCTCTGATTTTAGCAAGAAAATTTCTCTATTGATCGTATCAAGTACTGTGTTAAAGTTTACAAACACAGCATATCACGCATTGACCTCTTCCTTTCCTTGTTTTCAATTATACAATTTAGTACACGAATATGGTCCCTTGTTTTTTTTTTTTTCCCTAAATCCAGCCTGATTCTCCTTTAATATTTTACACTCCTCTACCAAGTTTTTTACTATTTCAGCGATTATACTTTCTAATGTTTTGAAAACTGTATTTAATAACGCAACAACCCTGTAATTTTTAACGTCCTCCTACTCCTCCCTAGCCTTGTAAATTGGATAAATTATTACTATTTTCCACCCTTTAATGATTTGTTTTTTGTCCATGACCGATTAATCATATTTCTTATTCAATTTCGTCGTCTCCAGCGACTTTTCTGTTTTCTATTTTCCCTTGGACTTTCTGTAATTTAACGATGGATATATTTTTGTCGAAATTCTCCCAGACTCTGCTGTTGATTCTTATACTTCTTTGTTTATCTTACATATAACATACTTAATTGAGGGTCCGGATCAAAAAACCGGCTCTTTGCTCAAAGGCCACTGAATCAACATTTTATTATCTTGCTAACTAAAAATTGAACAAGAAACGCGTGTGGGTCTCGGGACCCGCAGAAGAAGCAAAACTGCTTCTCGATTATTGGTTATCTCGTACACGTAGACACGTGTACTGTACTAGGTACGTATGATAAAAGTAGTAATAAAATAACTGACTGTCACGTAAGATACACAGTAGAAAAGGCAACTCCGAAGATAGTTAAAATATATAAATAGTAAAAAGAAACCGAACGTTTTTAGGTGAAAAAAATAGTGGCCAAGAAACATTAATATATTGGTATGTATCGGAATTATACCACCAGACCCAAGAGCTATAAAAGAAATTAATCATCAAAGAGATTAATCAAAACTTGTAATGATAAATAGGGAAATCACGACTAATGAACGCCACAATGGCAAAAAGTAATAATATCCCTAATTTGAATACAATAATGGTATAGGGCTACAAGTGGAAACAAAGGGAAAAATATTAAGGGATTATATCAGGTGACAGACTTACTTGGCCGCAAAGGCAATGATACTCCTCGTGGAGCTCCTCACCACCCATTTTGGAGAAGGGGACATCTGGACTCCCGCAAAACGGAAACGAGAACTTGGGTTCGACAAGCTTCTGCCGTAGTTAAGGAAATTTCTCCGCTTGGCGACGATATACTGCATGTCGGGGACACAGTGCAGAACGCAAAGCAAGAAGAGAATTGCTAGAGATGCTCGGAGTGGAACACTGGACACACACAATACAGCAGCGCGAGAAAGCGGTCGCAACGGCACTGAGTATGTTTTTTACTCGAGTGCAATAGGGAGATTAGGGCACAGGAAATAAGTAGAATGTCAAGAGAGAGAATGCTGCTACAAGGTATCGGGTGAGAATGTCACCGGGGACATTCTTTTAATAATTTTAGAGCGTGTACGACAATTTTTTAAATATACAATAATTTTCATATAATGTGTAGTCCTGTAACATAAATTTATAGGGCAATTGTTCCAAGTCAAAGTTTTTTTTTTACACTTGAATTTTCATATTTGCATATTTGTAAAAATGTGTCAACATGCTGTAATTTTTCCGAAATTTTTCCACCTTGATTTTATAAAGAAACATTGTAAACACTAAAAATTATGATTATGTATGTTTTAACATATCTCAATACCTTTCTATTTGTATGCAGAGTTGTGTTTTCACCCCTTAGAAAACTCATAAAAATTGTTATTTTTGGTCCATCTCGCTTACTTTTTAAGATATAGCGGACTTTTCAATATTCAAAGGATACATACTATTAAGAACCGTTGATTTATTATCGGCTGCCTGCATCGATTTACCAAGCATGAAACGGTTTTTTTTATTTACTTCATAAAAATAAAAATATTAAGCCTATGTGTGTATTATGCACACAGACACATGTGCACACATTAACACATAATACTCAATCACAATAGGTCTGTTTGAGGACCTCGATGTGCGGTGTTGCGAGATCTCGCGAC
>JAPYYV010008327.1:0-15046 GCA_030522625.1 Copidosoma aretas | reverse complement strand
GTTGGATGCGCACCAGGTGCGAACGCTATTTTTCCTACCGAGGGCGCAGTAAACGACCAAAGGTGACCAAAAACGCCCCGAGGTAGGAAAAGTTATTTTAACTCTCTATGAGATCGAACTATTTATGAAATGGAATTTTAATCTTTTCACGACAAAAACAGCAAAAAGGATCATTTATTATTTTAAAATAATTAAATTTTTATCTCATAGTCATAATATTTGGTTCTATTTTACAACAATAAATTCCAACCTATATTCTGCTAAGATCTAAATCAAATACTACATAATAATGTTCAGTATGTTTGCCTACATGAATAAATTATAAGAGATGATACGATAATTTTTAAGTATTAAAAAAAAATACACTATTGTTATTACACACAATAATACTCTCTCTCTCTCTCTCTCTCACACACACACACACACACACATACATACATTTGTTTAAAATGATGTATTTTCATTCCAAACACTATAAAAAACATTTCTGACATATTTTTAAGAAAACTTAACTTTTGACTGATACAAAGCTTCTATTACGGGGAAGAAAAAATCATTCAAAGAATTCTAAGAAGCTTTTTCCAAGTTCCTAATGAATGTGAACAACGATTCGTTGATTTATAGATTTATTATTCTATATTGATTTACTAATCATACGTATTTGAAAAAGACCATATTTGGTTCGGCTATACCTTGTACGTATAGTTTAAACTCACGAAGTACCCAAGTTCATTGTAGCTCAGTGGGTAATTATAAATATGAACAAAAGCATGAATTCACAAACATGAATATATATTCATATTGCCGTCCCTTACAAAACGTCTACTCGTACGATTCCGATTTTTCAGAAATCGTAATTTTTCGCTCTTTTCTCCCGTGTAAATAAAATACGGTTAAACTTTTTTCAATTAAATCCATCGTTCACCCTACATGATTCTCAGTCGATCGACCAGCTTATTTCCACGGTGCCAAAATCACCGCGACGGTATTTTGAAAACCTTATTTTCTACCCGTCACGTGAAGCCCTGCGCAACAACACCCCCTCGGCCTGCACGCGCCTATCCCCGAAGCAGCAGCCCCCCCCCCCCCTTCCCGACACACCGCAGCGCGCGCGCGCACACAAGTAGTCCGCCGGCCGACCACCAGCGGCCTCCACCGCCCCTGCCTGTTCCGCTGGCACGAACTACGGACCGACCCTGAGCCAACTCCTGCTCGCCTGTTACGAGAGCCGGCGGCAAGCACAAGTGTGCCGGGACTGACGGCGGAAAAGCCGTTGTGTACATATATCCGTATGCCCCCCGTCTTTCGATCGGCCGTTGCGCGTAAGGAGAGTCGGGGTGTATACCGTGAGAGTCGGGGGTCGTGGAAAAGCTGAGCTTCCAGGGTGTGCACTAGAGGGGTCGTGCTTGCGCGGCAGCTCGGGGCAGGGGGACGTTATCGGCGGGGATTGGATTCGGACGGCGGGGGTGACGAGCAAGGTTTGTCATCGTCAGCGCGGACGGCCCCCGCGTAGGCGGAGTATGACGCGCCCCGTAGTCGGAGAGCAGGCGGACGAGGAGTCGGCGCGGCGCGTCGCCCGTTTCTTCTTTTTTAGTTTTCCTTTCTTTTGCTTGATAAGTAACGCTCTCCGCGCGCTCGTGTGCTTGCGGGGAACACGATCGACGGCGGCTCGGAAACGCGTGAAATAACGAGGTGCCGATGAAAAATTGCAACGGAGAAAGTTAACATGTACCGGGAATGGCAGTGAAGATAGCGCTGATACGAAAAAAAAAAACATTTCTTTTGCAATTTTTTGTCGAAAAAACAATCAATGGATAAAATTTTAGCGTTTACGTTGCGCAATTTCAAAAACGAAAGTTCTCTGAACGTTAGCTTGAATTTCTTCACTGCGATTCAGCGCTTTCTTCTACCGATAGCTTTCAAAATGATGAAATTGTTTGTGCAGCGAATGATTCATTTAATCGCTGTAAGCGCTGGTGTTTATACATTTTATCGTATGCTGATGTTACGTGGGTTTGTGAGGATTGATTCTGCCGAGATTCTGCAGGATTTTTCATGGGTTCGACCGAACTAAACGAGTTTTTAAAACAAACGTGTACAATTGCTCTGTGGGGTGACAATTTTTTTTTTTGAGAGTTTCAAAAGTTTGCATAAGTGGTGATGCGTTCACCGTGTAAAACTTAGCTTTGAAATCATACACATAGAACTTTGCAATTGTAGTTCTGAAATATACGATCAAAGCCGCGATTCGCGTGCACATAGCAACTAAAAAACACTTGGTGCGTCATTTAGTGTTTATTATTTTGTGCTTTTGTTTACTTTTTCGAGATACAGTTTTAATCGGCAAATCAAGGCGAAAAATCGTTGTAAAATCAATTAGTTCTTATCACATAGATTTATACAAAAATGCACCGGAAAATCATAATATCGATATTCCTGGCTCTGATGAAAAATGTGACAATCGCGCAGCCTTATATTATGCAATCGTAACATTTCACGTAATAATTTTAATAGATTGTTCGTTTTGGAACAAGACAAACATCGTAAAAATGTAAAAACCGCTGCCAATAAATCAGCACAAAGCTTCCTTAACAACATTCTTCTGCAATTATCAAGCTAAAAAAATTAAATAAAACATTAGATTGATTTAAAATGTGAAAAAAAGCTATTTTCATGCTCTACGATGTAGAATTATTTTGAAAATAAAATTATAATGTTTACCCTAATAGTGCAAAAAATGTTAAAATTTGTTTGAATTAACAACAATTAAACAAATAATTATAACATATTACTGAAATTGATATACGTAACACAACTATCTTGTAGCTAAAATATTATTGAATTATATAAAGCTATTTATTTATCCAATGAACATAACTATTGACAAAATTAAATTTAAATTTTTTCACTCCACAAACGGCAAAAACCGTTTTTTTAGCACAAAAAATCGTTATAACAACCTTGAACAAATATTTTTGTAAACCTATAGAATGATCTAAAAAAAAAAAACATTTTAAGCCCTGGATCATTGAAATCATTTGGAGGGTTTCCGAAATATGACTGATTCAAGAAAAAAAATTGTAGATTTTCTTTAATACAAAAAACACGAAGTAAAAAAAAGTTTTTAATTCGAAATCAAGCTGTTTTGATGGTCCATCAGATAAAACTATTAAGGAAATCGAATTTAAATTTTTTCACCCTAAAAGTAGCAAAAAACCGCGTTTTGGATATAGAAAATTGTTGTAAAAATCTTTAAGAGGTATGAAATTTGAATTTTTATAAAGTTATAAAAAAAAACATTTTAACTTTAAATCATCGAAACCACTCGAAGGGTTTCTAAGATATGACTGATTTTCCACAAAAATCTTAGTATTTCTTTATTAAAAACAAAAAAAAATGACTTATCAAGATGATTCACAATGAAAACTAAAGCTATTTTAGAGCTCTATCAGATGTTACTATTTAGAAATTTAAATCAAATTTTTTTCACCCTTGAAACAGTAAAAAAAAAACCCTTTTTTTGACCATAAAAATCGTTATAAAAACCTTAATACGGTGTAAAACTAAGAATTTTTTCCGAGACCCAGTAAGAATGAGAAAACAAAAATTCCAAGACTAGAATCATTGAAATCTACCGTTGGATTCCTGAGATATGACTGATTACACACATACACACACACGCACAGAGAGAGAGAGAGAGAGAGAGAGAGAGAGAGAGAGAGAGAGAGAGAGAGCGTGTCTAAAAATGGTATTTTTTCACTCTAGACACTGTACAAGACATTTCCAAAGTATTTACACGATACTTTTTTTTTTACCGATACAAAGCTTCCCCTACGAGGAAGCAGAAAGCACTGTCACGCATAGCCCCGCGCAAAGTTTCCCAACAACCAAAAGTGGCAACTCCAGGGAAGTTCATTTTTCTCAATGAAGTGCAAGGCGTATAATTCACTCGTCGCGTATACGAGGATCTAAAAATAAAGACGCGAAAACGCGCTCGAGCGAGCGAGTATCGATCGGTCGCCTCGGGGGCGCGTGCGCCCATATATCGACGAGCGTTTGCGTCGTTCTTTCTATTATTAGCCGGATTCCCGAATCGACTCCCTGCGTGATTGACTGGCGTTTCAGCTCTGCCGTGTATACTTAGCTGTATCGAGGCGGGATCGTCGCTCTCCGCGGGGCGCTCTGAGGGTTTTTCTTGCTTCGACCGCTCCATCCCTCATTTGTCTCGCTTTCGTCCGGTTCTTCTTCTGCTGTTTCGTCATTATTCCTCAACCGTACGTTTCGAGAAAATGTGATTTATAATTGAAATTGAAGAACAGTTTAGGTGTTGAAGGTTGTGCATCAATGTTGAGGAAAGATCACAGGGAGCGGGGATTTCGGCAATCGGTTGGAAAAAATATTTATCTTCAAATCGGCAAAGGGCATTAGATTTTACGTATTGAAACGAATCTCGATTCTGACAACTCTCACCCTCTGAATTTTGAAAGAGCAAATATAAAATGGAGTTGTTGGGGTTGTGATTTTCATCTGCGGTCTTTAAGAAAATACTATGCTGTAAGGTGGAATGTAAGAGGAATCATTTATTTACAGAAGCCTATCTCATGAAAAATTAACACCAACGAGGAATAATTGACAAAGATAATAAAAGAGAACCACGTTAGTTTGTTTCAGGGATGTGCATGTATTTGGTATTTAAATACTCAAATATTCAATTTTTATTACTCCTGAGGATTGGCAAAGTATTTAAATACAGTGTTTGTGTATGTGTATTTTTAAATACAGTTGTTAAATGCACATCAAATAAGTTATTCCATTTAAAATATTTCTCAACGTAGGTATGAAAAAATTATTCCTGAGAGGTTTTCCCTACAATATACATACTGCTTGTTCAGTGTAAATTATACTTGTCAATTTATTAATCGAATCTTCAGGTAGAATTTGTCTATGTTTAGCAACACTTTCAGCGAACTTACACTTTTCCACACTCGTCCAGGCTATTGCAGTACAAAGAACAAAATGTAAGGTAACACTTGACTTGATAACCAGTTTGGTAAGTACGGTTTACAGTTTACAGGTCCTATACTGCAAGAAAAGCCTACCAACAACTATTCATGATCGTTTTAAAAAACCTTACAAAAAAATTATGTCTTTGATGCGTATTTAACTACTATATTTATAAATATAGTATTTCAAAAAACTATACTTAAAAATACCACTGGATATAATGCTATAAATGCTGTATTTGAATACGAATTTACAAATACAGGTATTTCAGTACCTATTTAAATACAGTATTTAGAAATACGCATTTTAAAATACTGTACTTGAAGACGCTGTATTTTAAAATGCAGTATCTTTAAATATTGTAATTGATTTTGTATTTCAGTATCTAAGTGCGTATTTTGCCCATCACTAGACTATGTTTGAGCATGACTTTTATAAGGAGGCTATTACCTAGATGTAAATTACAAAGATGATCGATAATATTGTAAAGAATCAGTATAAATATTTACAATATTTTTTGGAATATTTTTCCGAACGGCGAAGCAATACTATTACCTAGGCATATGCAGTACCTGGGACAAAATAACGAAACAATTTGGAAAAGATTATGTATACTGTATTTATTTCATGTAAATAAAATACATAATACCAAAGATTACATGATTATTAAGGAATATAATGTAATGATGAATATTAGGTGCACAAAATAAAATTTTCTACAAAAAAGTAAAAAATATTTCAGTACCGTAATTCTACCGCAAAATAAAATTTAAAAAAATACATTAGGCTTATTTCAAATTTAATAAGTATTATTTATGCATTTTCTTATTATTGGACCCGACACAATGCTCACTTTTCTAGAATCATCTGCAGTGATCATCACAATAAAGTGTATCACAATTTAGATCGCGACTTGAATAAAATAGAGAATGATTACAAGGTTCATGCACGCTGTCATCTAGTGGTAACACCAAAACTAATACAGCACCCGCTGAAATTTAAGAAAACCCTTGCCAAATATTTTTTGCGTGGATCTTTTAAAAATAAATGTTTTTTAGTTCGCTTACCCCAACAGAGAGATCCTATTGTTACAAAAGGCGCAAAGCAGTACATATCGAGTAGTGTAGAAAAAAAAAAGTTTCCAACACTCGCTCCGAAGTGACTTACGATAGCGTTCATACTTAGAGCCACGGCTCTGAAAATAAAAAGCAACCGTGGTTATCAAACGTTGATATTAAGGTGGCTTCGTCGTTTGGTGCCGTACCAAGCAAGGGGCCCTAGAAGGTTTTGTATATAACAGAAAAAGTTTTTGGCTCATTTTAATAATAATTTACTTCCTTAGCCACGTGTTCAAGTAAGAAACCTAAAATCCCTTGAGAAAACTCTACATTATTTAGCGAAAGAAAGATAATAACTTAATACTATCATCTGCTCATGCGCAGAAGAGAACAGATCACTTTTCTCTTAATTTTCTCGAAATGAGAGCCGTCAACATACTATTTTTATGATATCTAAAGAATCAGCGAAAAAAAAGCTTTAAGATCATCTGTGAATCACAAGGACTTATCGATTCATTTTTTTACATAAGTCATTTTAACGTCAACGTCCATAAGACAGCGTGTTAGAGAAAAAAAATTTCACATGGTGTTTTCTTGAAAACTAAGTTGTCAACCGCACTGTTTCTTTTTGCTATTGAATCTACAATCTATCGGTTAAAATATAGCAAATTTACGTACCACTTCATCGACTAAAAGAAAAACGACAAAGCCACCTTAAAAGTCTTAAAATTTTAGTAGAATATCGCATATCAATCGAAACATAATTCGAAGATCTTAACTGCAGTTCACCTTAAAGTGGTCGAAAATGCGTCGGCGACAATGTTCATCACAATTCCACCGCTGATACTCGATAGTGCTACTGACACTGAGGTTATTGCAAGGGTTTCATTGGATGTCCTGATCCAGTACAAAGCTCCATATAAACATCTGGATCCGACGAAACAAATCACTGTGAAAAGAAGCGGTTCTTAAACTACCTTGAACTGTGATTCTATGCTTTTTTGTATTCTCATTTCTGATAGTAACTTTGTGATTTTTTGTTTACGTAAGTTTTATTGTTCAATACTTGTAGTAATAAATATTTCGCTCGTATTAGAATGACTAAAATATTTTTTTAGTTGTATGAATTTAAACATGTCTAATTTTTTATTGGAAATATTACTAACATCGCACCTATTTGGTGTTGTCTGCGTGTGAACTTTAATTAGTGCATGTACGAGCAGAATAAAAGCATTAGCTCTGAATCCTTCGAGAAAAATTTTGCCTGAATCAGAGGACGACACAGTAAAAATCGGAAGACAAGTAGCTTTGCTCGTACTATCTCCTCGATTTCTATAATTTTATGACCACTGATGACTGTTAGGGACTGTTATATGACTACGTATTTATCAAACTTTAACCTTGAAAAATTTAGAATTGACAACAAATTATGGTGCTGATATCGAAAAATCCATTTAAAACCAATTTTTCTGTGGAAATTTTTTTCTTCTTAAGCTGCCTAGACTAAATCTTCCCATGCAGACAACGTCACATAATTTATAAAAAAATAATTATAATTTTCAAGTTTTCAAACATTAAATGTTCCTGCACAGCATTATTTCATTGCGTCTCAAAAATATTTTTATGCCATTTTTTTCGTCCCAAATTTTCAGTTTGTCATGTTTTTTCTCAAATAATTTTTTGGTCGTCACATTTCTATTATAACTTTTGTGTTTCAGTATAATTCTTTTTACATTAAATACTCGATTTGAGTCCAGGCAAAGTAGTGCTGACGCTCTCCAGATATATTATTTTGCAACCTGTTTATTTCGTCTCACAAAGTTAGAACCATGCAGACCAGACTTTTTTTCAGAAGCATTTAAAAATATATATGGACTTTATATTTAAAAAAATGCTTTTTTTTAAAGGATCCGATAAATGCACTGGATATATGTATAAATGTGATTAATATAAAAATACTCATCTCACCCATCAAGATCCTTTTGCCAATTACATTGATTAGACTTGCAGCAATTAAATATCCTATGATTGATGCTAGCGCGATAAAAATTATCCTTATAAAGACTTGCTGTTCAAATTTAATGACATACAGATCATTTTCCTACCTCGGGCACTTTTGCAATCCTGGTACGCCCTCGGTAGAAAAATAGGATTCGCAACTCATGTGCATCCAACCAGGGAGATCCCAGCGATCCCTCGGCGTGGTTTAGCAAGCGCCCTCGGGCCCGGGAGCCGCCCGAGATAAACATTCGTGACGAAAATTACTATACTATTTCATACGATACGAGGGTAGTCTTTGTATTAAATAAAAATTTCTTCTTTTAGTTTTTTATCATGCAAGCCAAGATATTGTCACTTATAAAAGTACCTCAATCAACCTAATGGCAAATTTGTAATTTTTATCCAATTGTAATTTAACAAGGCTTGTTTTATTTCTTAAATGATTTGAGATAGGGTTGATGGGACAAATTTTTTCAAACAATTAACGTGTCCAAAGTTCCTAGTTTATACGAAAATGTAAGTGTCTAAGTACCAGTTTCCTTCACATTTCGTATAAAGAATTGCACGTGACTTTGGACACGCTAATTGTTTGAAAAAATTTGTCCCGATAACCCTATCTCAAATCATTTAAGGAATCAAACAAGCCTTGTTAAATTAAAATCGGATGAAAATTTATATCAAGAGTAAATATATTTTGGTGCCAACCGAAGCACATGACTCATTATCTAAGTAAATAATAATGCTTCCATAACTTTCAGTATTGTCTGCAGTTTTTGGTCCCATTTTTTAAATAGTGGATTTATTTTTGTGCAGCTCCTTGATTAAAGTTCCTTTGGGTATATAATACTGTTTTGCAGCTTTGGTTACATTTAAAGCTTGTCATTTGACTTGTATAACAGCCTCTTGTAATGCTTCAACGGTGTACTTAAATCTTTGTTATGACTTTTTTTTTAGTTTTAGTAGCGTTTTTTATTCATTTTTCAACTTTTTTCATTATTATTATTATTACTGTGCTTATCAATTGGAGTAATTTTTTACAAATTGAAATAGTTATAACTTTACTCTTAGCATTCTCTGGCACCTGGTTATTAACTGGCAAAACTTTGTCAATTAAGCAACCAATAACCGCTTTTCTAGTTTTTATTTTTATATTGCTTTTGAGAATAGGGAATCATATTTTTCTATTGTTATAATAGTTTTACATCAACTGTAAATAAGAGTACTTTTTTTGCGTTTATTCAAAGTGCGACTACGAAAAAGCCCAGTCAGCACTTTTTTTTTCGCACACTAAGAAATTTTTGTTAGCATTAAGTCAATATTTTTAAAAACTGGTCATTGATTGGTAGATGGTCATTTTTACACTGGGCAGTTTACCGTATATATCATATTTAGTCTCGGCAAAAACTATTATGTAATCTGTGCACTCTACAGATTCCACAAAAGTTTACCCTTAAAAATATAATAACTAAGAATAGGGTCATACAAAAAAACGTTAATGTAAAAATTTGAGTGATTCATCTGTACGTTACACGCGTATTATTTCTCACTCTCAAATATCAGGAAGCGCTCTCTTCATAGGTTGTTTCATATTATCAATCGACTGCATTCATTAAAGGATTTACAAATTTAAAAATCAATGTGCGTATTCACACGGGTTTTTTTATCTTGTTTTAACATATGACAAGTTATATACGATATAGATTTTAAACCACGTGATGACTTGTCCGTTTTTCTTCCATTCGCCCGAAACTCACAAACTTTTTTTTCTACTGATGAATTATTAATTTTGTTTTCCTAACTACAGTGTACAGTTAAACAAAAAGCTATGTGAGGTATGTACCTATCTGATGATTGGAAAAACTTCATAGATTAGCTTTTTTCTCCGATGAGAGTCAGATAAGTTGCCTGAGATGGTGATAAGGTCGATGTCCCAATAGTCGACAGCTATCTTTTTGAGCCTTCAGGTAGTTGTTTCCCAATATATAAGTACACATAAGAAAAGTTATGTCCTTTAATTAAATAGCATCCAATCTTGTTTATATTAATGTGTGATACTGGTAGATATAAAAGGTACATTGTAGATTTTTTCAATTTTTTTCCTAATTTATTGATGAAGATATCGCGTAAATAAAAAAAACCTTAGTTTTTGTATCTAAAAATTTTCAATAATAATCCGAATTTCATAAACAAAGACTGGTTTTCTTCTTCAGTGAAAAACCTACAAATTCACCACCTCTGATTCGCTAAAAAAAGTCGTATGCATTGATAAAAATACATTTGTTTATAATGTTTTTCTCGATTTTCATAAAAAAAAATGAGTTTTTAACAGAAAATATGACTTTTTTTAGCAAATCGGAGATGGTAAATTCGTAGGTATTTCACTGAAGAAGAAAACTAGCCTTTGTTTATGAAAATCGGATCATTATTGAAAATGTTTGGATACACAAACTAATGTTTTTTTTTATTCACGCGATATCTCTATCAATAAATTAGGAAAAAATTTGGAAAAAATCTACGATGTACCTTGTATACCTACCAGTATCATTCATATGAAAATGATTGAATGCTATTTTAATAAAGGATATAACTTTTCTTATTTATACCTATATGTTGGGAAGCTAGTACCTTAACGTTTTGTTTGAACAAATATATGAATTGATTTGTATTGACAAAAAAATTGTCATTTTGTGCGTAAATTACATTTTATGTTTGTGTTTAAGATTTATACAGGAAAAATGAATTCAAAGGATCGATTTTTGAGACATCTACCTTAGTATAAAATTAAAATTTGTTTTACATCGGCTGTACGTGGCAAATTAATGATCACTTATGATTTTTTTCAATAGTTGGTGCTTCCACGCTATAAAGATCTAAATTATTAAATTAGCAAATCGTACTAACCTGTTAGTTCGATTGCCCGTTCAAAGTCCACTGGATCGTCACCGTCACCGCTCGTTGACTTTTTTGTATCTTTAAACAAGAACATTAACTTATTTGTCACATATTTCACTAAAGTTATCAAAATTACATGTACACTTGACAAAATTGATTCGTTCCGAACGTCACGTCAATTGCTAAGTCGTATGACGGTTAATTTCAAATAACCATAAGTAAACATGGTTTATGTGATGTCACTGACTTTGTGTAACAACCATGTTCGGAACAAATAATTTTTGTCAAGTATACAGATATATAATATATCAGTGACAAAGATGCCGATAATCGCGAAGAGCATGAAGATAGCTGTATATAAAGTTACAAAAAATCTTAATAAGTACAGTTAAGTAACAATTAATTTATTAAAAATAATAAAAATTATAACTTATGCGCAGGTTATACAGTCTTCACTATACTGCTACTCCTACTCCTTCTCACGCAGCTGCAAAAATATCAATTTTGAGAAGCAGAAGCCACCGCGGTCGCACGTCTGCCGAATAAAGATTGCGGAAACTCTCTCTCACTCCTACAGTGTCTTATGGGCTATTCTGATTCTACAAGGTTCTATTCCGCCTACATGTGACTGAGGCCTTATACTTAAAAACTGTACCACATAGGCTTCTTGATGCTTAGTATTCAGATTACTTTTAACATTTTCCTAAAGATACTGTTTTTTTTTTTTTTTTTTTTTTTTCGTCGTTAAAAGTGTTTAAAAGTTATGAACGACTTTGTTCACAATTGTACCCTGAATCAGACGCTTTCCTATCTCCCCTGTCTTAAAAGTTTAACATTTAAACTTTAATATGTTCGAAACTATACCGCTAAGCTTCTTCAAATTTTGTCTAATGATGAATAATATCAACCTCAAGCCATACGCGAAATTTTAGGAAAATTTGTAAGAAAACCTATTTGCCTTACTACTACCATTAATAAATTACACTTGCCGTCATGTTCCACTCGTGACTCCATCAGGTATCAGTATCCGTTGGCTGACGCTGGCAATCCTAATCTTTATTATATCATGGTACTTTATATCCTTGAATACCACGAACGAGAGAACAAGTTACAGAAACACGCGTGATCCGATGTAATTTTCAAAAGGTGATTCAGGCTAGGTGTTCGGTGCAAATACTTTTTTGAATGTGATAAGCTACTATGGTACTGGCCCAGTACTATGGGACCTTATCTTGAGAAAGTAATATGCAACTTTTTTGACTGACGCACGCGCAGTTGACTAAAATCAGTCAAAAGAGGCAATGCACTTTACTGTCTCAAGATAAGCTATCAATGCTCTCTTAGTGCTCTCTTTCTTTATTTTTTTATTTTGTAACGTCTTTGTGCCTCGCTGTGTGCATAAGTATCGACGGTAAAAGCTGCAACTTCACGCCCCAACAGTGATAAAATTGAGGGTAGAGATAAGGTATACAAGGTATATATAGGTGTATATAAGGTATGTATACGAATTTGCTGCGTTCAGTCGACTGAAGAGAGGGGATGGACGGCATGCTCCAGCCTTATAATACAGTGTAAATTAATAATGACTGCAAGTGTAAACGTAACCATGACGGGAGATAAACATTTGAGGGGCAAGGGAAAACAGGGAGCGAGTGAAGAATTGGCAACGCTGCACTAAATTAATGTAGATGTATCCACAGTTCTACATGTACTTACTTGAATTATATACATTCATTCATTCATACATACACGAATAAATTTTCCTTTGCGCAATTCCCCTAATACTGTTTGCTATTTCGCTGCCAGCGTTGAAACTTTGCTAGGATCGACATTCATCGAGGTATCCCACGAAAAAATAGCTTTTTAGTCCAAACGCCAATACACATGTCTCATTTTTTCGCCCAAAAGTGTTGGGGAAAACAGTTTGGTGAAGTTCCAGTGCACAAAAGCAAAATGAGAGACACTTTGATTGTTGGGGTGAACAAAAAAGATATATTTTGCTTTGAAGAGCTCGTACAGCTTGTAAACACAATATGAATTTTTTTTCGCACGTATCTCTTTTTTACCTTTGCTTGGAGAAAATGGGTATTATACACCTTTCAAGATTATAAATAACGTGAGGTTAAGATGGGCGAAAAGAACAGAAACTTTTATTATCGTACAATTCAAAAGTTTAAGCTATTGGTGGCAATGGTGGCACAAGAGTTTTTTGAACAAGAAGTAATGACGGCGCAGCTGATTGTTTGTTTGTACACTGTTGTTCAAAAATCAACCACTGCATGGCCCCATCAAACCACTCAGGCTGGTTGGCTAGGCCTACAGAGCGATGCACTACTTCTCGACTATACACTGAGAAACTGACGTAGCAGCGTCTGCCACAAATTATAGTAGCTACTGCCATACTTCCATAGTAGTGGCAGTTTAGTAGCGCTGGCTACAGACTATGGCAGAATCTGCTATAGTCGGTCTGGTGGCAATAGCTAATGATATCCATACAATGGAGCATCATACGTTTAACTCGCCCGTACTTGGAGCTACAACAATGAAATAATTTGCAAAAAATGAGCCTAACCTAAAAATGCGCTGCATGCAACTTCAGTCGGAATAAGTTTTCCCAAAATATTTTATTTTATTTCATAAAGATAATTCACAGTGAGGTATCATGTAGGTGGCACTCGTCAAATAGACTAGAGACTAGAAATTGTAAATTTTTATTGTAAGCTATTCGTAACAGTACAAGTGTATACCTTACGATGAATTATCTTTATGAAGTAAAATAAAATAATTTTGGCATAAAATCATCAAGTCTTGTTATATGCAAGTACCTAAAAAATCGCTTCGTAAAAATCGTAAAACTTATTCCGTGTGAAGCTGCATGCAGCCCATTTTTAGGTTAGGCTTATTTTTTTCAAATTATTTTTGGTTATACCTCCAAGTACGGGCGAGTTAAACATATTATGCTCCATTATAGATATCATTAGCAAGATTCTGCCATAGTCTGTAGTCAGCGCTACTAAACTGCCACTACTATGGAAGTATAGCAGTAGCTACTATACTTTGTGGCAGACGCTGTTACGTCAGTTTCTCAGTGTACTTGGAGGGAAAAATGTATGCAGACTTCTCGGACTGTTAATGATAAAATTCGGATTTGATACATGTGGCGATAGGTGTAGATAATACCCTAAAGTTTTTAACGTGTACCTCGGTGTACCTGTAGTTTTAAGGATAAAACGAACTTTAAGTGAAGTTCAATCGTAATTATACCAATGAACTTGTTCGAGGATATTTACTATGTAGTAGCCCCATTTGCCCCCCAGATTACGCCACAGTTCAGAGATTTTTTGAGAGAAAACAAAACGTTGAGCTGATGGAGGGGATCGCGGCACCAACGCTTCTCTCTCACGCTTCCCCTTCATTTAGTTTAGATAATATATTACAACTCTTAGATTACGCAGACATTGGGTGGGAATTTACAAAATAATATCAAAATTTAGGGTGGGAACGTAATATCCTCGAACAAGTTAATTCGTATAATTACGATTGAACTTCACTTAAAGTTCGTTTAATCCTTAATTATACTTCATTCCTTGTTCGAGGATATTTACTATGTAGCTGTTTAGAGTATTTAGCAACAGTACCGTAAACCTATGTTTACTTTAGTCTCTTTATTGAAACGTGTACACTAATCAATATAATTTTATAAAACACTTTACAGCTGCCCTCTTAATTACTAAATATCAACACGATTACCTCCTATGAATATGTGGCTGAGATTGGCCGTACCACTTTTTCCCGGGGTAGGGTTTGTAACTTGAGCTTGGACTGCGCTGGCGAGACCTGACTGAGGCCTGCTTGCCACTATATTCATCTCTCGCCTGTGGGCTCCCCCAGACTCCGGTTCTAATCCGATTGTTTCAGAGGAGACCTAGATTTAGGTTGCAGATCCTTTGCAACTTTATCCATCGATCTGGCGCTCTCAATCACAGCTTTTGGGTTATCTCCGAACAATAAATTAGTGGGCTTGGTAGCCTTGAGCGCTACCTGGATTCGCTCATCATAGTGCCCCAAAATACAGAGCTTCCTAGACTCAC
>JAPYYV010008326.1:0-12705 GCA_030522625.1 Copidosoma aretas | reverse complement strand
AATGATGATGATGATGATTATGCTGATGATGATAATGATGATAATAATGATGTTAATGATGATGATAATGATTATGCTGATGATGATAATGGTGGCAATGTTGATGATGATGATGATGATGACGATAATAATGACGATAAAGATAATGATGATGATGATGATGATGATGATGAAGACGATGACGATGATATTGTTGATAATGTTGATGACAATAATGGTAATGTTGATCATAATGATAACGATGATGATTATGATGATGATGATGATGGTGGCGATGTTAATAATATGATGATGATAATGATGATGATAGTTGCGATGTTGGTAATGATGATGATGATAATGATGAGGATGATGATGATAATAATGATGATAATAATGATGCTGATGATAATGATGATGATGATGATTATAATTGTAATGATAATAATGATGATAACGATGATGATGATGAGGATTATGATAATGCTAATGATGATGATGATTATAATGGTGACGATGATGATAATGATGATAGTATTGATGTTGATGATGATAATAATGATTATGATGATGATGATGATGATGATAATAATGATAATAATGATATTGATATCGATAATTATGATAATGATGATGTTGATGATGATGATAATGATGATGATGATGATGACGATGACGATAATGTTGATGATAAAGTTCATGACATCAATGGTTATGTTGATAATAATGATGATAATGATGATGATTATATTGATAATGATTAAGATAATGATCTTGATGATGATGATGGTGGTAGTGTCAATGATGACGATAATAATAATAATAATGATGATGATGATCATGATTATGATGATGAAGATGATGATAATGATGATGATAATGATGATGATGATGACGATGATGATTATGATCATTATGATGATGATGATGATGATGACGATGACGATAATGATTATGATAATGTTTATGACATTAATGGTGTTGTGGCTAATAATGATGATGATGATGACGATGATAATGATAATGATGATGACGATGACGATGATGATGTTAATAATGTTGATTACTATAATGGTTATGTTGATCATAATGATGTTGATGATGATTTTGATGATTACGATGATGATGATGATAAATATGATGATGATATTGGCAATGATGATGATGATGATGATGATTATGATGGTGAAGATGTTAATAACGATGATAATGATTATAATAATGATGATGACGACGATGATGATAATGATGATGATAAAGATGACGATGATGATAATAATGTTGATGACAGTAATGGTGATGTTGATAATAATGATGATAAAGTTGATTATGATAATTGCAATGATTATGATGATGACGATGACGACGATATTGTTGATAATGTTGATAAAAAAAATAGCGATGTTGATCATAATAATGATGATGATGATGATTATAATGATTACGATGATGATGATGAGGATTATAATAATGATAATGATGATGATGATGATGGTGTTGATGTTGATGATGATGATAATGATAATGATAATTATGATCATGAGATAAAGATGATAATAATGATGATATTGATGATAATATTGATGATGATGATGATATAAATGATGATAATAATGATGTTTATGATGATGATAATGATTATGCTGATGATGATGATGATAATTGTGATGATAATGATGAAGATGATGATTTTAATAATGATAATGATGATGATTATGATGATTGCGATGATAATGATAATGATTATGATGATTATTATGATGATGCTGATTTTGATGATGATGATGATGATTATAATGATAATAATGACTATGATTGTGATAGTGATGATGATGATAATGATGATGATGATGATGATAATGCTGACGATAATGATAACGATGATAATGATGATGATGATGATGATGATGATGATGATGACGATGACGAAGATATTGTTGATAATGTTGATGACAATAATAATGATGTTGATCAGAATGATGATGATGATGATTACGATGATTACGATGATGTGCATGATGATTATAACGATGATAACGATGATATTGATGATGATGATGGTGGCGATGTTGATGATGATGATAATAATAATGATGAGTATGATGATGATGATAAAGATGATGATGATGATAATAATGATAATGATAATGATGATGATGATGAAAATGATGTTAATAATGATGTTGATGATGATGATAATGATTGTGATGGCGATGATAATGATGATGATAATGACGATAATGATGATTATCATGATAATCATGATGATAGTGATGATGATGATGATGATGATGATGATGGTAATGATGATGACGACGATAATGATGACGATAAGGATGATAAATGATGTTGATGCTGATGATGATGATGATGATAATGATGTCGATTATGATGATTAGAATGATGGTCATAATGATGATGATGATGATTATGATGATAATGATTATGATGATGATGATGTTAATTCTGATGATAATAATGATGATGATTACAATGATTATGATAACGATAATGATGATGATATTTATGATAATGATGATGTTGATGATGAAGATAATAATTATGATGATGATGATAATTATGATGATCACGATTATGATAATGATGTTGATGACGTTGATGGTGGGAGTGTCAATGATAATGATAATAATGATTATAATGATGATGATTATTATGTAATAATTATGTTGATGATGATAATGATGATGATAATAATTATAATGACTATGATTGTGATGGTGATGATGATGATGATGATGATGTTTATAATGTTGATGACAATAATGGTGATGTTAATATTAATGATGATGATTATGATGATTACGATGATGAAGATAATGATTATGATGATGATAATGATGGTGGCGATGTTGATGATGATTATGATGATAATGATAATAATGACTATGATTGTGATGGTGATGATAATGATGATGATGATAATGATGATGTTTATAATGTTGATGACAATAATGGTTATGTATATAATAATGATGATGATGATGATGATTATGATGATTACAATGATGAAGATAATGATTATGATGATGATGATGATAATAGCGATGTTGATGATGATTATGATGATGATGACGATGACGATGATATTGTTAATAATGTTGATGACTATTATGGTGATGTTGATCATAATGATGATGATGATGATTATGATAATGATGATGATAGTGGCGATGTTAATGATGATGATGATGATGATGACAATAATGATGATAATCATCACGATTATAATGATGATAATAATAGTGACAGCGACGATGTTATCAATGGTGATTATGATGAAAATTATGCTAATGACGACGATAAGATTATAATGATGTGACAGTGATTATGATTATAATGGATCTCACGATAAAAATATTTATTATGTCAACGATTAAAATTACTATAATAATAATAATAATGACAATGATTATTATGATAATGCTAATAATGTACATAATTGTAATAATGATGATGATAATGATGATGATGATCATAACAATTATATTAATATTGTTAATGATGATTATGATGATCATTTTATTACTGATGATTATTATAATGATTGTAATAATAATAATGATTATCATCATGATAATGATTATGATAATGGTTATAATGATAATGATTATGATGATGATGATAATGATGACAATGATTATTATGATAGTGATATTAAGGTACATGATAGTGATAATGATGATGATAATGATGATCATGTTAATGATTATAATAATGATGATGATAACAATGATGACGATGACAATGATAGTCATGAAAATGATGCCTTTTTAGCGATGATCCAAATGATAATAATGATGATGCTGATGATTATTAAGTTGATCATGCCAAGACTAAGACCATGACGAAGATTAAGATAATGATGCCGTTGATGGTGTCGATGATGGTGACAATGGTTATGATGAAGATGACGATAATGATGATGGAGAAACCGAAAATAATAATGATTGTATTCAAGAATATAATGACGCTAATAATGATAATGATAACCGTGACTATGATACTTATGATGATGACACTGATAATAATAATGATAGTGATGATGATAATTTGTATGATGATGAAAATGATGATAACGACGCCTAAAAGATTATTATGATCATAATGATGTTGACGATAAGGATAATGATGATGATGATGATGGTAATGATGAGGATGATGATTATGAAAATCATGATCATGATGACTATAATGACGATGATTATGACTGTGTAAACGATGGTGATTATGGTGAATATTATCAAAATATTAATGATAAAATTATAATGATGATAATGATGATGACGAAGCGGATGATGATAATAATAATAATAATAATAATAATAATAATAATAATACTAATGATAGCTATAATGATAATGATCTCGATGATAATGATAATGTTCGTGATGATAATGATGATGATTATGATGACTATATTGATGATTTTGTTGATAATAGGGATCATTATGAGATGATGATGACGATGATGATGATGATGATGATGACGATGATGATGATGATGGTTACGATGATGATGATAGATATGACGATGATGATGATAATGTAGCCAGTAACATAGAATTGACATTAAAAAATTTATTACTTACGTACAGTTGATATTATATTATTGTAGCAGCTTTAGAAAATTGTTTAGATCCTTTTGTAGCAAGCTGCTGCTCAACAAAAAGGGTGGGAAAAGGAGCAGCAGTCGTATCATACGTTACCATGGCCCATCTGGATTTCTGTACACATCGATTAACACTTATGTGCCATAGTACTATCTTCTTATCTATATCCTATGTATGCACCAGAGTCTGTTCATATATATTTTCTACGTCTGCAGTTAATGTAAATTGAAAAAAAACTTCTTTTGGTCGATACTACATATGTATTAGCTTGATGTTTTTGGTCTAAAAAGCAGCTTATCGTTAAGGAGATTGCTATTATTATTTTAATTTGAAACATTTAGAACAACTTTGTTTCCACTAGACTTCTATGGTCGATTGCTATTATGCCCCAACTGCGCAAAACCTTACCTTACTGTGCCAACCTGGGCCAAACTGTGCCAAGCTGCGCCCAAATAGAGTCTTCTGGAGAAAAGAACATTTTGTACACTAGAGCACATGCAGATTACGATTCTCGGACCTTGCAAAAGTTTTGCTGTGCGCATCTTATAAATCGGTATTAAATCGCTATAAGTAGAATACTTAGCTTCGGTCTTCGGCTATGTATCCGATGTTACGCAAGAACTTAGATCAAGCCTGCACATTATGCAATTAATGATCTAGTCATCATAGTGATCGACTAGGCAATTTAAATCTCGCAATGAGCGAGAGACTTTCTTAGCTCGTTTTATTAGATTAATCAGGTTTAAAACCATCTGCATTCTAACAGAAGCCAGATAAACAAAATTATAAACTTTATTAAACAGCCAAATTTGAGTATAATTAGAACTTTAGTCTAACTTTTTCTAGGTGACTTAAAAGTTTGCATTTGTAATGCTCAGTCCTTTAATAGGCTACAAAGCTCAATCCCAAGCATGAATTATCAGGTGCTTAAGCTTTGCAACTCTAGATATTGATACCTAATCTTTTATAAGGGACTAAAACTGCTATTCAGAACTCTCTTATCCTCCCTACTGATTGGAAAAAGTAGCCAGATAGGGACTAGATGATATACCTTGTTGCTTCGCAAATACATATAGTATTTTTCACTGTAGGGAGTGGCGCTGTTATCTAATTAGGTAGAGATAAGGCCTAAATCAGTGCAACCTTATGAGGAGTGTGGTATACTTAACTGCAATTCCAGTATCACGACCATTTTCATAGAAACCGTCATCTTTAAGTGGACGTCGGAGGGACTTGATGTATGTAGCGCGAGATGTTGACAACCTCATATAGTAAAAAAAAGTCAGTATCTAATTTTTCAGACAGCAAATATCCGAGTTTTAAGTCCGGCAAGTCATAACAGATGGCGTTAGTGTGCATCTAACAACCAACTTTAACAATTTTATGAATCGGTGCGTATTAGTATAGTTATTGTGGCTGTATTTTGAACAAACTTGCAGACCTGTGTTTATGCCATTTCAATTATTATTTTGCCAAGATAACTATAACTTCATGTGATGACTGTTCATATAAACATTTTTTTTTATAGAGAATGTCAGTTTTGCCATATTTTTATTCGAGAAATTTGATTTTGTCTCTTGAATAAAATCAAATTTTGTCCTAAAAGTTGGCATTTAACGCAATACATAGACGGTCATATAAATTGCCATATTTTGATTCAGATATTTAATTTTGTCTCGTGGATGACATCGAATTTTCTTTTAAAAATAGGCATTCAATTGTATACTTAAACGGACATAAGGAGACATACATAAACGATTATGTCTTTTATATCGACAATTAAATTATTATCTCTGATTTCTAGTTACTTCAACTATATGATACTGATGTATTAGTTTATGTACAGTCTCAGCTGTTTTTTATGTAAATAACTTCTTTTAATTCGTCATTTACAATCTAAATATATACCACTCTCGTACGTATACAATTTTTTTTATTATTTTAAAAATATTCAGGTGTTATTAAGCACATGTACATTAATCCAGATCTCTGATAGCAACGCAAAAAATGTATTAATGTTCATAAAGTAGAATTAAGTAGTGGCTATGATTGTAGTAAAAGCAGAAATAATACATTGCTAGTCACTTAAAGTCTATGGCACAGAAACTCTTGTATATGTAAAATATGGTGTCAGTTATTTACCAAATTTAATTTTTTGATCATCTACCCTTTCCGAATTTTTCGATGCATCCAAAAATAAAAATCCATTGCTTGAAAGCCAAAACATTTTAGAGTTAGCACGTGCCACCAGACACATTTTGTTTTTCCATGTAAATATAGCATGAGCTTTTCAAATTTCAACCTTGTTTGATTTTCTTGACCACGTTAAGTACTTTTTTTCGATTTTAAAATCATATCATTGCATTACATATCACTTTGACTTGATAAATTGATTTTTTCCGGCTCAAAATAAGTAAGTTGAAAAAATTTCATATTTGGATATAAGGAAAAGATTTCATTTTTAGATTTTCTGTTCTTCCAAGGCTTCGAAGGCTAAAATCAAATTTTTTCAACTTGCTTGTTTGGAGCTAAAAAAATAATTAATCGAGTCCAAGTAATATGTAATTCAACGGTATGGTTTAAAATCCAGAAAAAATACTTTAAGTGGTCAAAAAAATCAAACAAGATACGAATTTAAAAATCCTATGCTAGTTATACAGGGAAGTCTAATGGCACGTGTCAAATCTAAAATTTTTTAGTTTTCTCAATTAGAATCTCAATTGACTTGCTACATCAGTAGAAAAAATTATTCGCAAATCACTATTTTTAACATCTTCTATAACTTATTCTATGCCAGACTATTCATGATCTTCATGAATACTCTGGCTCCGGCATCTCATGCCAGAAAAAGCCAATTCGTTTTCCAGATAGTCAACTATGCATTTTGTTTTCGAAAAACTATGATTGCTTCGTCATCTAGGGTAATGTATTAAAAAAAACTTTTGTAACTAAATAAATAATAATTAAATACACCAGGATTAGTAAATACATAAAAGACAAGAAACGAATAGTAAATTATAACTTTTTTTTATGCTCTTATCAGTAATGTTCAATTTTTGTGTGACTAAATGTACAGCTGTCAAATCCATTGATCCAACACAATCAGTAGCATGATTCTTCGTGTTCTATCTAGTAAAAATACATTTTCTTTATTTTCACCTAAATTGTTCATAAGATTATCAATTATACAAGAAATCTATGTTGTAATTACGGAGAGTGACTATCAGAATGGACATCGAACAAAGTTTTCTTGATTTGTGCCTTGACACCCACGTCCAGCCCCTGGGGGTAATCTAGGGCTGCACGATACCGATACCGATACCGATAATATATCGATACCGATACAATACGATATTTTGAGAAATATCGTATTGTATCGAGAAATATCGCGAGCACTTAAATATCGTACTGATATTGTCAAGATATTTTCTCAAAAATATCATATCGTCTCGAAAATATCGTCTACATTATAACTATGTATTCACACATGTATGTATGTATATAAATACTTTGATAGACGAAGTTTGTGTACACTCAGTCTCTTTGGTTAGTAGTTAAGCATCGTCAGTAACGTACAGTTTTTCGAAATGAGACGTTCTACTGAAGATTTTTAAAAAAGTGATGGACCGACCAAAAAGTATACATTATCCGAACAGTCTAATGAAAAATCAAAGTTAAATTTTAAAGATTATTTTCGCGATGAGTAAAAAAACAACGTTAGATTCGGTGTGTTTATAATATGTGAAGAACAGAAGGTTGTAAAGTTAGTTCCGATGAAAACTAGTGGTCTGAAGAAGCATTTAGAATTACACCACGCAAGTATATATAAAGTGCTGTTCAAACCAAAAGTGGAAGCGAACAGTGGCATAATATAATTTGTAATTAACCGTTTAAAATCTAAAAAAAATTTTACTATACATGCTAATACTACCTGTTGTTTTTTACGTCTTTAAAATGCATGTTATTTGAAACTGTGTAAATGAGGATGAATAAATTTTAATTGTTGTATTGAAAAAATTATTTAATTGACATTAATCTACAAAACTACTAATCAGCGATATTATTGACGATATCGATAATATCGTCTCGGTATTGTATTAAATATTGACTCGATATCGATACGATATCGATATTCATATCGAATATCGTGCAGCCCTCGTGGACTCCAGCATACGATCAGTTTCATCTGGAGTAGTATACATATTTTTTATCTGAATTCCATTGTGTCGAGATCATTAGGTCTTCCTGGAGTGGCAATAACAATTTCAACTCCTCCTGAAAATGCTTTAAGTTGCTCATTTCTGCTTTGTTAACCATACAGGCATACACTAAAATTAAATATAGTAATCTGCATAAGACTCACTAAACATTTTGTTAATTTAATCATGCTATTATATCATCTTATAAGTTGTTTATACTCACGTCTTCCAAGATTGATTACCTTGATTCTGAATTTGTAAAGCTGGTGCGATGGCCAAAGACATAGGACCTCTAACAAAAGGATTTCTGGCTTCGGAGAGTTTCTTGATTATCAATGTCTAAGGAAGTATAAGATATGCAAGAGTTTTTCCTAAGACAATTATCACCATAAGCACAACAGAATATTAAAGTGTGATTCATAGAAGTCATTAGAACTGGTCATGAGAAAGAATATAATTCACCTGTACCAGTTAGAGCAATAACAATCGTGTCGGCCGCTTAGCAGTATTGGCCATGCTTGGCATTAAATAAGACTTGATTTGTTGAAACTTTATTTTCTTTTTTGCACTAATATATATACACATGTAAAGGACAGTTATTTGAATAAGCAAGTGACTTACTATTCAATGTAGGCACCATTATGCTTGATGATATACAAAAAAACGCAAACAATAACAGGATTCTTCATGTACGATGTAGCTAATCTTCCGAATCCAGAGGGCCAAGTCCCACTTCATTATCAGAGTGAGAAAAACATTATTGTATCTTAATTTACTTCGTAATAAATAGATCTATATAGAAGTATATGAAACAAATCAAGTATATGTAACCTCAAACAACAACACAACAACAACGACTGTTAATTTGAAGCGTGGCGCGTGGCGTCGAGAGAGAGAGCACTGGTGTAACCTAGCCCAAACTTTAAAATCTTACCGAATCGGAACAAAAGATATTTCCTTTTTAAATTTATCCATTTGACGTTTTAAAATAAAATTACAATTTAGATTGTAACAAAAGAGTGTATAAATTACAAGTAAAAATGTATAGAATGACGCTCGTCTCTCGTTTTTGTTGTTCTCAAAAATTTGTTCCTACTTAAAAAAACATTCAAACTCAGTGTTACCTTGGCACTAGTACACACAAACAAGATTATTGAAAAACATTTTATCATTGTGTTACTACAATTTCCAAAGTTGATGAGCGCTATTCCGTAATCAATTTTAAGTTAATTCCTTAAATCTCACACGATTTCATTCAGTATTATTGGGGCAAAATGTGAGACGGTAAAATACCTTTTCCTACTTCGGGCGTTTTGGAGAGGCTGGTACGCCCTCGGTAGGAAAAACAGTGTCCGCCACTCAAGTGCGACCAGAGCTACGTTGCGGACCCTCGGGCCTGCTTCGCAGTACCCTCGGGCCGCAAAATCGCCCTGGAGGCGATCGCACTTTTGTGACGAAAACTACTATATTGGTACACGTAACCTCACCCTCCGACGTCCTCTTAAATTGCTCATAGTATGGTACAAATTTCACTCTGGGGATCGCTATCAGTGATTCTGTAGCATTTATATTCAGGCTCTAAAATGATGTTATGCTTAATTTTCCACTTTGACCATTTCCGTTGGATTAAAAAAAAAAAAATTATGCTTGGTATGAAGTTGTTTTCTGTTTTAAGAATTTTGCCCATGATTAACCAGCATCAAAAAAGTATATGCATACATCAAACAATTAATCGTAAGACCCGAGAAAATTATATAATACACGTATGCTAAGTGATATTTTACGATGCTTGTATTTACATCTGTAGCTTTTTGATTTAAAATAAAATAACAGTACTTATAAGAGCAAGAGTAAGCAACGGAAAAAGCATACAGCGTAACAATAAAAAATGAAAGGCTCGACTCACCAATCTCCCAGCTGCCTCTCTATTACCTCTCGATCAAGCGAGCGCAATTCTTAATATCCTAATACGGTTAAATTTTTAAAAAATAAGATAAAGAGGCAGCTTTGAAGAAGGAGAGACTATAGTAGCATTAACGAGAATACCGAAAATTCTTCTTGCTTGGTGCTACACCGCATTTGGCTCCGCATTAGTTAACAATCGCTGAAATGATTCTATAACATTACGCGCTCTACCATAAGCTTAACAAATTTTCACCCACAGACATGTCCTTCCAGATATTTAACTTTATGCTCTGCTATCTAAATGTTAACATATTAGTGTGAATTTTTCATGACTCATTGAAAATCTTGTGACATGATTTGAATTTAAGTCGTTGAAAACAAACTAATAAACCATTGATGAAATTCCATGCAAACCTTGAATTTTATCTGAATTTATTAAGTGACATGTTAAACAAGTTGAACAGCAAAAACATTAGAAAATGAACGAAGTTACAACCTTGTTCAGTAATAAGAAGCAATTCAACAGCCAGCAGCAAAAAGGGAAGCAGGATGTTGAATTTCCTTGCAACAGGGTATAAAATGGATTAATTAGCTAAGAAAAACAGCGAATTACTTTTTAGTAGGTAGCCAAGCGAAGAGTCGGCTGATTAGCACGAGCTGCAAAGGCAGGAGCCATCGCACCCGGGAATCTGAAGCGACGCACAGTAGGCAAAGATGCCTTTTTTTGTGTCGAAATAAAATAGTGGCCGCTGTGGTAGGCCGATCAAGAATATTATTTATGAAGCTTGTAGCTCAAACACCCCAGAATATAGAAAAAGTGATCCGAAGTAAAAAAAACTTTTTTGAGGCTGAAAACTTTCCTTTAAATGCACCCCTAATCACTATATCTTTGTAATATCATTATTATTCAATCAGACAAGCACACATTTTTTACAAAAAACTATGAACGTATAGATTTTTTGGGTCGCTGATCACGAATATGACATCAGAATTTCAAAATTTAAAATGGCGGATCCAATATGGCGGCCGAAAAGGTCAAAACGATTTAAAAATGTACGAAAATTTGGCCATAGAGGTTTTTTAGGTCGCTGATCACGAATCTGGTATCAAAATTACATAATTCAAAATGGCAGATCCAACACAGCGGCAAAAAAATTTAAGCTTGTTAATAACTAACAAGATCTCAGCTATAGGGGTTTTGTAAATCGCTAAACACGCATCTGGCATCAGAATTACATTACAATTATAAAATTTCAAATGGCGTATTCTACATGGCATCCAAAAAAGTTGAAACCTGCTCAAAACCAACAAAATATCAGCCCTGGTGGTTTCTTAGGTTACTGAACACGAATTTGGCATAATATTTACATTGAAAATGTCGGAAACTATATCGTGGTTAAAAAAAAGTCAAAATGTTAAAAATCTGTCGATAAAAATTTTTGAGGTGCTGAATACGAATCTGGAATATTAATGTTCAATGAAAAAATAGAGGATTTCATACGATTATCAATATATCAATAAAAATCATATAGAGTCCATTACGTGATTCAACAATATAGAAAGATTAAAATAAAAGATGCTTTGTGATTAACAAAAATAGTTTTTTTCGATTCAAGTGGGATGTGCAAAGTACTCTTGCGCACCAACGAGGTTAGTGTACAAACGCGCTTTACAAATAGTACAGGTATCGAACATAATTTTCCGTTACAAAGTGAGAAAAGCAGTGCGCAAATAAAATTTTGAGATAATGTATTCTTAGTACGGTTTTTATAGTAAATTAAGAGTACTCTGACAAAAATATGTGTGTGAGTGTGCTTGTGTGTATTTGTAGTGTGTGTGTGTGTGTGTGTGTGTGTGTGTATGTATGTGTGTGTTGGGGGGACGTGTGTGTATATGTAATCAGTAACATCTTAAGAAATCTACTACTGATTTCAATCATTTATGGCAAATGTTTTTCATATTTAGATAGCAATGTGCACTGGATTACAAAT
>JAPYYV010008325.1:0-14165 GCA_030522625.1 Copidosoma aretas | reverse complement strand
TAAAAGTGAGCAAGAGAGATAGACTGACTGCCCTCGCCTTCTACGCGAGCTTCACTGCTCTCGCTGGTAATGAGCAGTCTACTCTTTATATGTCTATGACCTTTTTATGCGGGACGGTCTTTAGGACTTCAAAATTTGGGATGACACATAATTGATGTTACACACGCAATATAATTTAAATAAGAATTTTTTTCTTCATAATAGCTTGTGTATACAATAACCTTGATTTACGGATAATTTTTATTATATAACCCTCAAAATTAGTGTTAGTGTTATCTGCACATAACGAAATAACCTTTTCTTTGTTTTAATTTTGAGTGTACTGAGCCCATATAGTTATTGAAAGTAAATACGAGCAAAAGATAAAGCGTCGTATTTAAAAACATAAACATAGCAAAATTAAATAAAGCTATTAATACAAGAACAAAATATTAATTTATCGGTAATATGAAAAAAGTCGGGACATGCGGGACGTATTCTACTTTTCCGGGACACTATTCGAGGCAAATTTCAAGTCGGGACAAAAGTTCATTTTCCGGGATTGTCCCGGCGAACCCGGGACGGTTGGCAGCCTTACTTTACACGCAGCCTTTACGCAGCCTTAGGGCTCGGTCAGATGGAGCACGGAATGACGGAATCCGCATACGAAATCCATTTGAATTTGAGCCCATAAGAGCTAGGTCTTTTCCGTGCACCTCTCTCTCAATCTCATGGGCTCAAATGGTTCCGTATGCGGATTTCGTGCTCCATGGGACCGCACCCTAAGTTATTCAGTTTTGGTATGTTTGAATTTGCCGCTGGTGCCTGTTTACTCTGGAGTGGCCGGTAATGTGACGGTCAGACCTTCAGTTTAATTTCTGCCATCTGCGTCGTCTGCTAGTCTGCCGAAGTGTCGAGTGTCGACTCATTCCGCTACGCTCATGGTGTGCATGGTTTCGACCGAAGAACTTTGACTGATTAACTTATTTTCTGAGTTTTCATAATAATTGAATAACAAGTATTCGGAGTAAGTACTCGTGCAATGTCTTTTTGTGTCTCGTTTTTATTAAATTTCATGGTTGTTTGTACAATTTTACAAGAGCTCACTCTCTGATAATGAAAAATGTGTGACAGAAAAACATTTGCAAGCTGCAACCTAAAAAATAAAATGAAGCATCAGGAAATGTATTAGTAAGTACATGAAATATTCATCGTAAAATTATCGAAAAATTGCAGACTGTTAGACATTTTTTAAATTCAGTAAACGTGTAATAATATTAAAAATACGAAAGTTCAAAATAAATTGTTCATATATACATATAATTGTCTGATTTTAGACATGTTCACATGTGTAGATGATATTCCCAAGGATTTCCAATCACGGTTGTTAGGAATTTTCTAATTATTCATACCATAAAGGATTGATGATAGATTATTTGCCATGGCAGGAGCAGTAGACAAAAATCTAATCAGATTGTCACAATTATACGAGTCAACAAAATTTTATGACAGTCCCTTGAGTACTATCCAAACTATCCTCGATAGCGATTTCGATATTAATTATGTTGTTCCAATTGAAGGTTACATTCAATATCAACACAAAACTGAGTCTGACCTTGTAGGCTGGTCTGCACTACATATTTTGTATACTAAATATTCTTGGTCTAATAAAAAACTTATTCTGGACTTATTGCTGAGCAGAGGAGCTGATTTTACACGCAAAAATCATGATGGTTTTACTCCATTACGCTTACTTTTTGAAAAATTTACGAAAGAGGGCGATGTGAATGAGTCTTATATGACTATGATTAATCGATTACTATTGGCACATCATGAATCTGGCAACACGAACAATCCACACTGTAAAAATGGAGTATCTCACTTCCACATAGCGTGTGCTACTAACAATGTGAAGATGGCAGAATTCTATTTGGAAGCCGGAATTTCAGCCAGCGAAGCTATCCCTAATACTTCGAAGATTTTTGCTGGGTACACACCTTTACACATTGCTATCAGAAACAAAGATAACGACATGGTTCACTTGCTTTTGAAGTATGGTGCAAATTATAATTGTTTAAATGCCAATGGTATGAGCCTATTACATTTGCTAAGTGACAAACATTGTGGTAAAGATTTATTTTCAAAAATTAACGAAAAGTTAAAAAATGAATCATTAAAAAACAATCTTATACTAGATTTTTTATTGAATCTGCGTACAGACAACTTCGATCCCTTTGATGGTATGGGCTTGACTCAGTTGCACATGCAATGTATAAAAAGTGCAGATAAATTGAAAGATCTAAAGAAATACTTAATAATAATGAATGACTCAGAGACGAATTCTATGGTTAGTGTAGACTCTCCAATGTGGTCAGGCTACAGTGCACTACACTTTGCTGCCCACTGTAGTGTACAAATGGTGATACTGCTTTTGAAATATGATGCAAACCTTATAGCTAAAGATGCAAATGGTGTTACTCCACTTGACCTGTGTCTCAAGAATTATAAACTCTTTCAAATAAGCAGTATTTCAAAGACTTTCTGTGCAATGAATACTTCTCAAATGCAGAATCATGCCATTTTACTTAAATTCTTACAAGCATTCAAAACAACAGATGCATTTTATGACTGCTTGATAAATTTCGATATCAATACTGCTATTCCAACAAACTCGCTCTTATGGCCAGGCTATACGTTGTTACATCTAGCTGTACTCTTGTCAGATCAATATGATACAGGAAAGATCGACATATGTTTGAAGAAAGGAGCTGATGCTACAATCAAAGATGCCAATGGTATGACAGCCCTTGAGCTTGCTTTTCAAATGAACAAGAATTCTCATGTATACACTATTTTAAATGCATTTGCAAATGATTCTTATAAGGTGGACAAAAAACATACATCTCTCTTTCATATAGCTTGTGCAGCCCAAAATATAAAGGTAGTAAGAAAGTTTTTGTCCAGTGGATTTGATCCCGACACTCCTTTACCCGATAATTTACGAGACTCTATTAAATCATATGATGACTATCGTCAGGAAATATTCTTAGAAGCGGGCCTGACATCCTTACATAATACAATATATGGCTGGTTTGCCAAGGATTTGGTAAAATTGCTCCTAGAATTCAAAGCTGACCCTCATATTGTTGATCCGGCTGGTTTTACTTTTATCCATCGGGCATTCTTCAAGTTCAATTCTAGCTCTGATTGTCGACAACTACTGATGGTACATCTCAAAACTAAGAAATCAAATCTCATAGCTCCAGGTGGACTGTCTTACCTGCACATAGCCTGTTATGCCGGCACCACAACAGTAATTAAAGCACTGCTGCCATTCACAAAAAATATAAATGAACCGATTGGCAGTGAATTATTAAAGTACAGTAAACGTCTTCGTAAGTCCATCAGTGTAGGAGATACACCATTGCATTTTGCTGTGAGAGGTGGCAGTGATAAAAATGTTTTATTCCTTTTGAACAATGGTGCTAATACAGAAGCAAGAAACGCAGATGGTCTTACTCCACTTCATGTTGCCCTAACTGAGGATAAGTTATATAGTATGAAACAAAAGCAAATAATAAAACGTTTATTTGAAATATACTATGAAGATCAAAACTTTGTCAAGATCGGATTAACTCCATTACACATTGCCTGTGCTCTGAAAGACGTACCGCTAATGGAAAAGTTGCTGAAAAACGGAGAAGATGTGAATTGTCAAATTAATTCCGATTCCCCAATATGGCCTGGTTATACTCCTATAGATGTATTGACCAATAAGTATTATTATCAGAAGAAGTCCAGTGCTATCAATGTACTTTTAAGATATATCCTTGAAAACATTGAAAATTCTACATCAACAGAACAGGAGTTACACGGTAATGTTGCATTCGAATAATCAGATAACGCATACTATTGTTTTTTTAGATAACAATTTCTTATTTACTGATTTGAAAATTCATTAAAAATTAGCTCTACCAAAACGTCGAAAGGTGAAATCATCAAAGGACATTCAACACACTTTCAGTCCAAAAGTACTACTGTTTGCTCTTCATTATAAGTGCATTTCTGCAGGAAGGGATAAGTCCATCATTGAAAAGTTTGTAAAATTGGGTGTTAACGTCAACACTCCTACGAACTGTTTCGCATTTTACGATGCTGGTTATACTGCATTACACTTAGCTGTTAAATATGGAAGCAAAACCATAATCGAAGATTTGCTAAAGCATGGAGCTGACGTTACTCTCGAGGACTCACGCGGACTTACCCCTCTGCATCTTGCTGCCTTCAGTTATCCAGACAAACTTGAAATCCTCTTAAGGTATACAATCGCACCTATTAAAAATAAAAATACTCAACCATCTTGATCTGGTCCTTAGTGAGGTCATAAATTGTTGATGTATTTTGCAATTGCAAAAACAAACAAATTTTTTCAAACTTCAGATCATTAATCCTTTTGTTGGAATCGCGCAACTCTGAGTTTAAATATATTGAAAATATTAGTTCTTTTCACTTTTTTCCAGAACATGTAAATTTAAATTGGATATCAAGAATACATTTGGCCAGACTTTGATGGATTTCCTATCAAAAAATAGAAATTTGTATCGTAGACACTTTCTAAGCTTACTACAAAATGATGCATCAGAAAACATTGACTTGTCCACAAAAATGTGTCTAGTTAAAATGTTGGTGAAAAAATTTACTGGGAAAAGTCTTGAGTCTTTAATTAAGTACATCCCGAATGTAAGCGATGTGGATGCCAATGGCCGTAATATTTTTCATCATCTTGCATTGTATTCTTCAGATATCGACTTGACCTTTGAACAATTAGTTAGCAATATTGAATTGCTTATAGATAGAGGCTGTCAACTTGATCAGCAAGACCTTAATGGTACGCAAATATTTCAGGACTCATTTTATAACATAAATTTTGATTTTATAAATCGATTCAAGACTCTCATGATTAAAAGACTGTGATTTATTTTTGCATCCCACTTTTATCTTTACTTTGCACACAATTGTATTCAATCGGTATTGTTGATAAAATCATAACAATTCGTTTCATGATTAATAGTAATGGAAAATGTTCATATCAATTTCAACAGGAAAAACGCCATTTCACCTAGTAGTGCAGTCTGACTTTTTACCATTGGTCCAAGTGTTTATATCAGTAGGAGTTGATGTAAACATCCGTGACATGAGCAAAAAAACAGCATATATGTACTGCAGTTATGACGATCTGGATGAATTCGTTTGTCTAATGAATGAAGCTGGCTTGTACCTTGATCCTTTGAACAAAGTACAGTGTCAAATGTTTGATTTAGAAGAAGAGTCTATTTTAAGCCAATTCACGTTGTCTAAAATGAAAAAGATAAACATTACCAAGTCATTTACTCTTCGCGATGTTTTCACCGATGAAATGGTTATGAAATTCCCTCTCATGCCTCTGCAACAGCGACAAGCCATTTTAGAATATCTCGATTCTGCTAGCTTACATATAAACTTTAGGGAGTGGATACCTGTATTCAAATTGCAAGTACGAAAAGCTCGGCAAAGATTTGAGTTGTTTAAGCCAGCAGTGATTTCCCTGCAAAATTTACTTGATCCAAGATTACCGTTGCACTGCATTGAAACTATTTTAATACGATTGAATAACGACGACTGGAAAAACTTAATACATACATCAAATGATTGATAGTATGTATTTGAATTTTAACGAGATAAAGTGTGCCGACCATCAAAATGGAATCTCAATTACCCATAACAGATTTTGATGTTTGTTAGCAAAGTTAAGTTTTGTGAGTCGCAAGATTCAAGATCATATGCACTATCTCAGGGTACGTCAAAAATTTTTGGTGATAAAAATAAGAGCAATTCAAATACTTTTTATCAATACTGGACCATGATACGATGATTTTTTGACGCTTGAATTTCTTAGGACTTTTTTGGTAAGTATTTTGACTCTACACTTCTGGTGATGATAGATGATAGTACCCTGCAATAAAGTGCATGAGATCTCGAGTTTCGCTTTATTTGAGATCATTATATTTATAATAAACGACTGCATTTTGTCGATAAATTAGAATAAGAACGTTCAAATTTGCAAGTCAGCATTTTTAAATCATAGCATAAGTATCCCAAGTTGTAAACCGGCATTGTCCGAGTTCACTGTAAAAGAAAAGTTAATAATAGTATTTCCGTCATCAAATCTTTTTTTGTACTGTACTCGAGCATTTCGGTTTAATTAGTATGTTTACTAATGAATTATAAAATGGAAAGGAAGAAAATCGTCCGCAAAAAGTTAATTTATACCATCTTTGTTACCATATTGATACTGTTGAAGCAAACATTTTTTATTAAAAAAAGGGATGTGCAAAACATATTATCACATTGTAAATGAAGAAATACATTTCAAAAATTGTATTTGTCAACTGCGTTACTTAATGTTATCAAATTTTCTTGAAATATGTCAATTATACAACAAAAAATGATCTTGCTTTTCGTTGAGTTTGATTCGATTAAAAAAAACATTCGATTGAACATGCAAATCAGTGTTTGCTAAGGTGTCACATTCGTAAATGTGTAGAATACAAAATAAGTATATTTTATCATCTCATCAAATGTATAATTGTACTTATTTCAAATGAATTTTAAATACAAAAATGTATGCGTCCCACAAATTATTCGTCCCGATTAATTTTTTCATTTTGCTTTATTTATCAATTATACATCAGAATTTTGTGATCACCAAACAAAAGTAATACCACCGATGTTAGCAATAAATTGATTGTTCGATAAAAAGTTGGTTTTAAACCAAATCATTTCTCTCTAAAGATTTTTTTTTTGTTATTCCATCCTCAAAAGTATTTGAGAATTGGCGAACCGTATGAAGAAAAAAGACCCATCAAACACAATTTTTTAAAGGCATACTTTTTATTTGTTTGCATTTTGAAGTAAATGTACCAGGAGTAGGCCACCTTCGTAAGCCGTTGTCAAAAATGCATCACATAAGAATTGAAAAAAGTCAAAATCATAAGTCATTATTAGTAGAGCGCTATAATAAGCTGTGATTTTAAGTAAACTTTCGTATGCTTATCATCAATATTTCGCAGGGACAGAATATAACAAAATATTAATATACACGTCCAACAAGCGAAGTGACGGAGCCTATTTTCGATCGCTCAAGCTCCTATTTATACCAAAATTCAGCTGATATTCACAATAGTCTAACAATAAAAAAATATAATGCACTTCAAGTAAAGTATGCCTGTAAATTTCTTTAAAGTCATAAATAAGAACGTGATCAAAAGAATAGGTAAGTCACCTTCACCTTATTACGTTTATCTGACAAATAATTCAAGCGCTCGTGTACTCTTGTCTCGCTGAATTGAATTTTAATTACTTTTCCAAACGCATCGAGCAATCAAAAAATTCAAACAGCAAACTCTCGAACACACTTAAAAATTTCCCATCAAGCAAGAGCAGTCCCTGCAGACGACAGGCAGCAAATCTAAGATTTTATAAACTCGCGCAAATTGGAAAAAAGAGAAATTTGTCTGATTCGTTCGCTGTCCTGGAAACTTCATTCGCCCAGAACAACAAAGTAATAATCAAAGAAACGAGAAGAATGCAATTTGTTCTTCTGCCATTTAATATGTGGAACTAAGATCCGACGTTACGAAGGCTATACACATCATCCCCGTAAAATTAAAACCAAGAATGGATAAAAATAAGGCGAGACGGCGAATAAAGCGCAATGAACTTTTTTTTATTATTCATCCAAACGAAGCACAAGAGAAGAGAGGGCGGAGGAGTCAAGCGAGCAAGTTTCGTCGTGACAAAGTTTTCAAAGCCGCTGGCTGTCTCGGAGGGAAAAGTTTGCGGCTAACTTCTTTCATTTTGAAATCTTTACCCGTGATGGATTACTCGTCTCTATCTCCTGCAATATAAACGATAATAAATCGACAGTTTTTTTTTTTTCCTCGTCTTCTTCCTTCTTCTAAAAACATGAGACCCTTCGATAGATAAGAGCGTCAAACGGGGCAGAATAATTTATGCTTTCAAACTTCGCAGCTTTTCGTTCCTGACTCTCGATTCTGCTGGGCGTAAAAAGCTTTTCATAGCCGCTGCTTAAAACATTACATTTACTCCAAGTCGCAGTATATGATACCTAAGATTATATCCTACTATGATTCATTCTTTTTTTTTCAAATCACACAAAGATAAAAGTGTTCTCAATCGAAACAAACGAAAGATTTTGGATGTTTGGTCGTTTGGTTTGATTGCGTGGTATGAGTATTTTAAATTTGTGGCACGATTGATTTAGATCGATCGTGACTTTTGTTCGGGTGTTCATTTTGCAAATGATGGTTTCTCAAAATTAGTAGGCTCCAGCTCTTTAAAACACTTTTACATTTTTTTATGATAATTCAGTCGGAGGAAAAAAAATCTTGTCGATACCAGAAATCCACTGAGCCCAAAGCATACACGCGTGATTGTTGACCAAAGTATTTCAGTGATTTCAACAAGTGGAAACTCGTGCTGTCCTTCGCGCGGTGATAATTTCCGCGCGCGTCCGAGTCGTGGCGATTCTCGCCCGGGGCTCCCATAAAAATGTCGATCCCAACGAAACGCCTCGGCCGTCGTGAAACCACCTCCAGCGAGCCCTTTTCGCGCTCAACGACGATCCCCCGGCTCTCCGCGCGCGTGATTGCCAGAAAAATCGGAGGCACTCGATCGCCGGGCGATGATCGCTTTGGCATTTGGAACATCGGAGCACGCGCGAGGGCGAAGGATCCCCGCGCTGGCGCGTGTACTTACGTCACGGCGAAGGAAACGTATGTGCGAGGCTGCAGGGTCGTAAACTGTTCGACTCGCGCGTCGCTGCCGCCGGTCCGGGGAAGGCGACGAACGAGGCACGCAATGTACTCTGGAGAGAGACGGATGTCCTTTTTTGCTCTGCCCGAATTGAAAACGAGAGTGCCGAAACTTCGAACGGAGCACCGGAAGCGGCTACTCGCGCGGAAAGAGGATGAACCTACTTGTGTGCTCCGTCGATCGACCGAATAATCGGTTTTTCGCGGAATTCTCTCGCGAAAGCTCATTGCTCGTGTTGGGGCACGGCCGATTAAAATGTACGCGGATGTAACACGCATATGTTTGCGCTATTATCAAAAGCTCTCTCTGGGAGGAAAAATAATTTGTTCCGATCACGCGTGATACTGAGTTCTGTCAAGGAAGTTGATTAAAATTTTACAAAAACGTATCGTATGTCTTTAAACATACAGATCTTTAAAGTTGGGCTCTCTTTAACACCGGTGTACATACAGGCGAATCGCGTAAAAAATTCATTCGATTGAAAAAAAAAAAAAAAAACACTAGGAACGTATGTTCGAAGAAATGTTTGAAAAGAAATATCTCAGCGATGATTTCACGATCCGAACGATGCATTTTTTTTAAATTTCACGCAACAATTACGATTTTTACATTCAGCGTACACAAAGCGGTTGAAAAAAAATCATTCTTTTGTAAATAATTCCACGAGCAGTCAATACCCGACGTTCAAGCTAGAGCCGAATACCTTCGCTACCCAGTGGGCGATGAATTCGAACATTGTACAGGCGCCAAACGTAAGACCTTGGAGTTTGAAAAATATCCGAGCCCAAGCCGTATCAAACGGAGCGTATACACGAGGCGATAAATCACATTCCCCCCGATTAACTCCCCCGCGGAGCGTCCGAGTGTCCGGGTCGCGTTTTCAAAACTTCCGCGCGGTCAAGCTCGCGTCGAATCGATCAGTCGCCAGCTGGACGGCGTCGCTCGATGAGTCGCCTGATCGGCAGGAAGGAGGCGGCGATCGGCCACTGTAGATAAATCGACGACGTCTGCGTACGCTGACAGGCTAAAGGCTCGACTTTCCCCTCCTTTACCGTGCGCGTCCCTGCCAATACGTATATAACGCATCGCGTACAAAGTGGGTCATGCGCGACGTGTATATGTAGGGTAGGGGTGGAGCGTCCGGGGGAAATAAAAGCAAAAAAGGCAGAAGAGCCCGAAAGAAAAGTTGTCGGACTCGGGGGGGGGTCTCTCTCGAGTCTGCGTTCGGCTTTCACGGGCCGCCACTTTTGTTAACTGTATAGTTACGCGCGCGTGCATCCCCAAGCAGCTCGACGGATCTTTTTTCTTTCGACTCGTGGTTTTTGCGCGCAACTTATTCATCGTCACAGACAATATGAATGAACGTTCGAAAACGTTTTCTTACAGCGGGTCTGCAACATATTATATTCACATTTTTATTCAAAATCACTTGTAAAATACGATAACTTGTAGTTCGATTCATCTTCTGGCATGGGAAAAATCAGGAATCCAATAAATTTAGATTGTCTGGGTTATTACTTGTCAATGAATGTTTTTTTTGTCATAATTGCACATAGAATTATTTTGTTTTACATAAACTTGATATAAAATATATTTTAAAAAATTTGCGTATAAAATGCATGTTTTTTGTATCAAATAATTCTAAGTGAGTTTATTTTTATGATGCACGGTTGAAAAATTTTATGTGGTTTGCTATTTTACACTTATTATTCTTTTAAATTACACAAAATTGTTGTACACAAAGTTTGTGCATAAGATATGAGTACAGTGGCTAAATAACACAAGATTTGTGTACTCTCGACACGAAATTCGCGTAAAATATAATTTAAACAAAACGTGTGTAATCTTGTCAATTTCAAACATAATTTATCTGTTTATAACTGAACAGATTTATAACAGTGTGAGATTGTGTTGAAATAGTTGAAATGATTGTTTACACTTCGTGCGCTCTTTATGAGACTGAAACTTTCTGTTGTAAAGATAGAGAGCTCGAACGAATACGGGCTCGCGATTTGCATGGGACAACTTTTCGTCCGAATTATTCATTTTTTAAGGATAAATCAAAGATAAGTGAACGCTCGAAAAATTTTCGCCGCTAACAAAGTGCGGGGGGTCTACAGGGGTTCGGCTGGGACGTGAGACGCGGTGGCAGTTTGCCAGAGAGACCCTCGAGTTCAAGATAAAGGCCAGACGCATTGCGGCTCTAGCGCATGAATTAAAGCGGACTCGACAACTTTTTCCGTCCACCGATCCTTGGGTTTTTTTGTGAGCTCTCTCGATCCTTCTCTTATACTTGTTTTATTTATCATCTCCGTTCGAGCTTCCTATAATGATGAGCACACGTTATATATTTCAATAAGTTTGTAAATTTTGTTGCCAACCACAATAGATAACTTATATTTTTACATATCTAAAAAAAACTATAAGCTTTCTACTCAATTATATCGAAAAATATGTCAAATTATTTCAGTGCATGTATAATTATATTATAATCCCTACACTCCAAACAGAGTCGAGTCGTTGACGCTTTTCGTGTTACTGTGACAATCAGATAAGCACGCGAACATAAAAATCTCCGATGACACACGTGTATCTTTAACGATTGACGTGTCATAAATAGTTTAATGACTTGAAAGTTGATTGAAATTAATAAAACAGTTTTACTCCAACGCAATAATAATCCTCATCCTCAAGTATAATAGTTATGTACTGTCTCGATACATACGAAAGCCAAAATAAAAAGAATTACTATATGAATCGAAAAAACTAAATTTCTGGGGTAGATACTTATGATGATGATCAGATATTTCGAAATGTCTAATACGAAGCTCAATAGTCATTGACATGGATGTTTTGTGATTATTTTTTTTCCAGAACAAGGCACACTGACGATAACCCGACGAAGCTCCGCGAAAAGCAAAACGAGCACAGGCGAGAGCTTCGAGAGTCCCGGTCATTCCGACAATCCCGAGGCCTACCTGCGAGGCCAATCCGTCGACGACCTCGACGAGATCCTCGATCGGCTGGATCTCACGACGGATTCCCTGCCCGCCGTCGACACTCCGGATGCCTGTGATAAGGCGGCCCTCAGGTAAGCTGTCCTCGATACACTGTTATCATCGTGGAAATGTGATGAAAATTAACAATTAAAAATCGAGTATTCCAAAATCTCATAGCGCTGGTAACCAGGTTTGAATAATTTAAAAAATACGCTTATTTCATCGTAAGAAAGGCGAGTCGGACTGCCTGTTGGCTCATATCCTGATTTTCGTCGAGAGAGGACAATGGGTTCAGATCTGCAGGTTTCAGTTACCAATTTGATGTACTCAAATGTCCTTATAGGTATAAAAACAATACTGGAAATTAAATGCTATCGATGAAAAGCTGTGGCGAAAACTTCTTTTTAAAAAGCATTTTTTCGTGCTTTTCGCAATAATCCTATTTCAAATTTTTTTTGACCTGATGGACAACTTTTCGAAATTTTATGCTTTAAAAACTTTCAATTTAGTACTAATCTTTTTAACGAACAACATATTTCAAGATCATTAAGAAGCACTACTTTTCTACCCTCTGGTTAAAAACCTGGTGAGAAAACGGTTCAAACTTGTATAATCCTATCGAGGATGAAAACGTATTTAGCATTATCTCGTAACAAAAATCTGAAACTAATTCAGACGAATACTACTGCCCGTGTATATTCACAGCGAATCGTCTTTATATACACCATCAGAAAGATAGATCCATTGTCTTTCAAACATTGACAATCATATACTGCCATCCCGAATTCACCAATGAGACACAATACACCCACTGTTCTCATCCGTCCATTCCCCGCAGTAACAAAAGCCCACGAGCCTCCTCCTCCTCCTCGATAGATCACAGAAAGAGCAACGCAGCCGTCGTATCTCCGACGGCGCAGCTTTGCCTGCGTCACATCTGGCGTCGCAACAGAGCGCCGCTTCTCCGTTCATCGGAAACCACGATCCTAAGCTCATCCGCGCTACGACTGTTCATAAACAATTCAGCCCGCTCGATCCGTCCGAGCCAAATGAGCGCTGACTTATCACGTCCAAACATGCCATTATGTTACATGTATGTACGTATATACCGTCCCGAGGGAAGATTATTCGTGAGCGGATTGGGGCCGGGGTGCCGAGCAGACCCGGGATAATTAGGGCCGAGATCGATGGTGATCGGCGGAAACGACTTTTGCGTCTCGTCCCCGTCGAGCGGCGAGTGATGGATTTCGCGTCGGCAGCCTTATTGGGAGGGCGAGGACCTCCAGTTTTTTTTTTTGCCGTCTCATCGGCTTCTCTCTTCGAGGTAGTAAGCGGGGAATGAGTGTTCGTTTGGGCTTGCACGGATATTGTGGGTCTTAATCTCGTGAGGGTCGATGGTTTTTCGTATCGAGAATTGTCGGAAGCGAAATTCGTCTCGTTTGCTGGGATGTATGGCTTTTTGAGGAGAATCGGATGAGTTGGACGTCTTCGTTCGAGAATTCACTTGTTATTTGGACTGTTATTATTCCGGTTGATTCTTCAAATCGAGATATAAGGAGTGAATACTTTATGAGAATCTCTTCCAATGAAGAATAATCGTTGTGTTAGCTTGGATGCACATACAACAGATCGGATATAAAATTTTATAAAAAACTAGCTGACCCGACAGGCGTTGTCCTATCTTGGCTATTTTTCTTAACAAAAGAGCATTATACAAAGTATTGGAAAACTTTAAAAAAAAAGATGTACAATATCGGCAAATTCGTCCTCAAGTTGTGGCGTGACCAAGGGAAATAGGGATTCATTTTTATTTACATAGATAGTGTTATAATATGAGCATGTATGGGTGGGTTCTTGCAATAAATGATGCAGGCGATTAGTGTACATCTGATCGAAACTTTATTTACTATAAAAACTATCTTACTATCATGACTATCTTTTTACACTCTTACACAAAAGGTACCGAAAAATACAAGGAGCACGTTAACGAAAGAGTTCGCACACAGCGTCAGCTCTAGACTAAGCGAAAATATATATGTTGTATATGGGGGATTCTCCCGTAACTCGCTCAGAACGACTGAAAAATTTACTTAAAAAAAGATTGACAAAAAAATTTTTAATCACTCTAAATTCTACCCAAAACAAGTACCCCAAAGTTTTTTTTCCAAAAGATATACAACATTCTTAGTCAGTCAATTTTGGAAAATTTTCGACAAAACATGTTCGTCGGTAATGCGTGTAACTAAGCCGCTTTTGAACTTCATGTGTCCTGACCAAGCCCAAACGAGAGCTGAGATTCAATCCTATCGATTG
>JAPYYV010008324.1:0-12706 GCA_030522625.1 Copidosoma aretas | reverse complement strand
GTACGGTTTGTACATATGTGGTATCCCCCCGCGTGCAAGTCATCGTCAGAAGCACGCCGCCGACGACGGAAGATCCCGGTAATGGTTACGTGTGCGCGCACGTATCGTCAATTAGAATCGCGTCATACTCGGATCTTGCGCGATTTTCTTGGCGCACGGACGATTCGCGAGTAGTGTACGCGGTGCTCGGAAACCGTCGAATTTTCTATCTGCAAAGTGGACGTTGTCATGGGCTTGGATTAATCCTCACTATTTATGTATCCTATCGAACGTGATACCGTGATTTTACACTGGTAAAAGGATGAAGCAACAAATTTTTGTTCAATGTATCATTTTTAGGGTACATATTTTACCCCCCCCCCCCCTTTCCCCCCCAAAGTCACTTGTAGGAGATGAGGAGAGTGAGATTTCAAAAGTGCGGTGTTAAATCTCATAAAAAATGTAAAATAAGCAGCTACTTTGATTTCACAAAGTTTCCCCAAAAGTTCTCACTCCATTCTTTTACCAGTGTTATATAGTGTGACGTAATCAAACTTGATCAAAAATCGTGGTGTTACATTTCATAGGCATCCGAGCCTAGAAACGTTCACTTGGCTCGAAAATTTGCTCGCATTTGAGATTTTCGTCCACTTTTCGTCACCCGTAAGCTCTACGTTGACCTCGATAACTTTTCACGCGTCCCTAATACGTACTGTTCGCTATGCAAAATCCAATTTTGCGTGACAACTGTAGAGATTTTCGCGAAAAACCGTCATGAACAGTACCGAGATATCAAAATCGTCCGAACCGTCGAAAAATCCCAGCCGCCCTCGCAACGCGGAACGATGATTTTCGCAGGAATTTCACGACGCGATTGCCCGCCGCGCGATACGCGGAGCCTCGACGACGCGCCACTCGCGGCCGGTGATTCATGCGCGCGAATCCGATGAAACGCCCGCGGGAAAAATCGACAGCGACGCGGTACCGCGGCCTTATTTTCGGGCGCGGAGCGGCGGCGCTCCGTCGGGGCTTTATTTCCGCTCCGCGCCTGGGAACGCGCGTTACCCCGAGTGCCCTGTACCGGCTCGGCGGACCGTATTTTTGCCGTTGACCTTTTCCAACCGAGTTTCGATGGTCTCGGCTGTGTACAGGCGTGCGCGGCAACTGCAGACGAGGGGAGCGACGAGGTAGTGTTGTTGGGGTGAGGCGAGACACCGAACGAGGCGGGGACTCGAGGGAAACAAATTCGAGACTTCGAAAAATCGGCCGGGAAGCTTGCGTTAATCAAACATCGATCGAATATCGTACATGGGTCGGTATGATATCTGCTGATTGAAATAAATCATGTCGCGTGGGAATGCATGCCGCAGCTTTTGCTATTTTCTGCACTCATGCGTCGGTTTGTCTTGTCTGCACAAATTTAACGCCACGGGACCGAGCCTCCAGTAACGCCCCGGAGTGCAAGAACGTATAACATTAAATAATCACGCCGGGGGACGGTTCGCTTAGCCACTCGAGGCACTACACTGAGAAATACTGTGCTGTCGGGGCGTACATTAGCCCGTACATAGTTGCGGAAGAATTTTTGCTCCACAAAGTGCTGCATGACAAAGTCACCTCGTTATAAGCGATTAAACGTGAAATATTTGCCAGGGCAATTATCATCGGGGTCCGTGCTTCGCAACGCCTCTGCATATTTTATTAATAATAGTATCTCACCGATCACGCTATGATCAATAATTCAAGTTGGATGGAGAGAGACACGGTGGAATCGATAAATCCAGCCATGCTCGAGTAATTTTTTTTGGTCTTCCAGACCACACGGATAGAAAGGATGTTACTCGTGGCAACTGAACGATTCGCCAAACCCTGATTCGAGGCCTTGGATGAACAATAAACAGATATTTGTCAATAATTACAGGCCGATCAATCGTCGATGAATATTCGTTTGATTTCATTGACGCATTTTTTATAAACTCTGAAACTTTTTGAACAAATACTCGAGCACTCGCTTGTATCATACAAATCAACACTCACCAGCGGTCAGCGAGGCGACTAAAATACATGCACTCCCTTCCATCAGTGTGCGCGGCGGTCGGGACGAAACGAGACCGCGAACAAATTTTCCGAGACGAAAGCGCCCTCGCCTCGATCCCGCGCGTCTGGCCCGCGTCACTCTTGTACCCACCGGACACGCCCGGCGATCGGTATCCGACGACGGCGGCCGACTCGCAGGGGGGAGGAAAAAAAAACATCCGGAGCAAAAAACGGCCGATCGCGCGCGGAGCGTGTATACACAGCCCACTCGAGCTGTCTCCTCCATCTCCGCGGCGGCGGTTCCCTTCCGAGCTCTTGAGCGTGGACAATCGCCCGGGTGTATCGGGATCGAGCGCGCGAGCTCTGGCCGATTCTGGCCGATCGGGCCGAAGGATGTGTTTGCGTTTGGCGTGCAGCGAGTGCATTTGCTTGCCGATCCCGTCGACGATCGCGAGCGAATTCATCACCAATCGAACAGAATCTCTGGCTCGAGTTGGCTCGAATTTGGGTCGAATGAGCAGTTCCGACTTGGAGTAGCAGTAGTGTACCACTATTATCTGCAAAATGAGTAAATTCAAAGACTTCTTTGCTTCTTTGAACCATACTGCCGGCCATTGTTGATGAGCCAGCGATGGTTTTTGAACTATTTCGCAGTGTCCTCGTGAAAATATTGTGGTTCCGCGTTACGGGGTGTATAGTGCTACTTTGGCACGTTTTTTACCGATATTTCTTTTCATCGGCATCCTACCGAGATTGGCTCAATATGGTCACGAAATCGTTTATTTTACTCGTCAACGGAATACACAGCAGTACTGTCTTAAAAAAAAAATCGTTCACTGTACGCACAAAAATGTTCAACCGATGTGCGAATCAGCTGGTACCCCGACTGCAATTTTGAGAGTCGATTGATACGAATACGCCGATAATTTATTAGTCCGCCCTCGGACGTACCTATACCTGATGAAGATATTCAGCGCATCTGGAGCACCGGACGCGCCGACAAGAGAACCGTAGACGAGTGTTATGTGTATATATAGGCGCGCATCAACGGCATCGGATCGCACGAGCAAACATCCCGCGCAGCGGGACACGCACGATCATCATCATCATCACTGAGCTCCGAATCCTATTGCCGTTCGACTGACCGTCGATCGTCGCGACGGGGATTATTGTTTCCACACGCGCGCACGCTAATATAGTGCTCGCGATAGGCGCCTGTCCCTCATACATGTATATCTCCCGCTCGCGAGCACGATCAAGCCGTTACAAATTGCGAGGATTGAAAAAACAAAGCGAGGGAGGGGCGAAAAAAAAACCAACAAAACCAGAGCCGCGCGTGCACTCGTGTTATACGTATACAGGCGCGCACGGCCATTGTTCCCGATCATAAGCGCGCTCTCGTTAACCCGACCCCCGTCCGCTTCATCGCGCATAACGATAGCGGGGCGGGATTTCATCGTCGTTGTGGTAAAATATCGCGGGCGGCTTCCCCGAGAGTCGCGATCACAGCCGTAACTCTGCCGGGCTTTTTCTTGCATTTATATTTTTGTTGTACTTTTGGGGTGTACAGCGGATGGTGCGGAGCTGGCAGTGATTTTGCACCCACGTGTCGCGGGACGATGTATTTTGAATCGAGCCGCGATGAGGATGAGCGGAGCACGCGGGTAGGGGAGTCAATCGCCCCGCGGTCAGTAGTGACGGGGCGTTCGCGGTCGGGCGGAGTTTGTTTCGGACACCGGACGAAGATCTCAACGATAAGTATAAATTCTCCTCGTATACGTAGGGCACGCGTCATACTGCTTGGGCGAGTACATGATAATAATATATCGAGCCAGCATCCGACAGAGATCCGTAAATTTGCCGGCCTCGAGATACCTATTCAATACCATATCCTTTCCCTGTTTCTCAGCGGTATCGCGGGGCCTTTTTGACACTTTTATTCGCGCCACAGCCCCGGCATGATCGTCGATTCGATCAGGCTTAGCGATCTTATACCGAGTGATCAGCCAATGCTTACCTTAGATAACCAGATGATTTTGAAACAATTCAAACCATCGACTGATTGGCATCGATACGTCATATTCTTGATCATTTGTTGTAAGATGACTATTTATACCTAATGTGAACCTCCACACTACGCTCGTGACGATGCTAATTAGTCGACGGTTTGAATCGTTTCGAAATCATCCGGTTATCCAAGGTATAAAGCATTGGCTCATCACTCGATACAAGATCACTAATCACGCTACGTTCCGCAATCGGATGCGCGCACCAAATCCCTTCGAATCACCATCCGCGTCTGTCTCCGTACTCGATCAACCCCCCCCCCCTCCCCCCATTCCACAGCGTGTCGTTATAAACGCGCGCGTATATTAGCAACAGCCAGCGGCTTACCCTCGTGCGATCGATCGTCCAATATTATATTAGAAGATCAAGCTTCCGGAGCGCGTAAACTGCATACGAGCCCCGCGCGTGCTCCCGACGGCAGGACACCCAAACACACGCATACGTGCACGTTCGTGTGCATGGTACGCGTACGACCCGAGAGATCTACGATCGCGCGGTGTTTGCCGAAAGGTGCGGTGCGTCCGCTTTATTTACGATCGCTCGATCGCAACAGCCGGTGTGTATATATGGATGTAGAGTCCGCGCGTATGTGTACGTATGACCGTCCGGTACAGCTTATTCATCGCTTTGGCAGCTTATTTGTACAGTACGTAATGATGTAGGCTCGGGCGGTGCTGTACGGGCTCTTCCTCCTTTCTTTTTATTCATACGATTCTGCAGTATGTGCCGGAGTTTTGAGGGTGCCGTTTATTCGAGAGAAAATATGGGGGAGGGGGTGGGGGGTGTTGTAATGCAGGAACAGGGGCAAACAGGCTCTTCGTTTCATCGTCGTCGCCGCCACGCGGGACCCTCCGGCCGCGGGAGAGGGGCGGATTATTAATAACAAGTCACGACGTTTTCACTGTACTCCTCCGCCTCCTCCTCCTCCATACCGACCTTCCTGCCCGATCTTTTGTATTCCAAGGCTTTTCAACGGCAGGGGGGGGGGGGCGGAGGCAATGATGACGGAGTGGCGCTGATTTTTTTACGAGCAAACATTTTTACCTCTCCCGGGCGTTTTGCGACGCGCATTTTTGTTCCACCGCCCGCGGGACGTTAAATATCCGACCCCGGCGCGCACGAGAGTCGTGTCGTTGTATCCGCACCGGGGGGCGTCTGTACGTACGAGAGAGAGAGAGAGAGAGAGAGAGAAAGATGAATTGAAAAACTTTGGGCGTCCGGGGAAGTTGGGAGAAACGTGCCCGGCTGAGGTCGAGGGGTCGAGGCTTGTGGTGTGCGCGGACCTTTTTTTTTAAGTAGCGCGAGTCGACGTGCGGTAAGACGATTGCGCTATCGCGTAACTCGAGGATGTGGGGCTTCGGTTGTACGTGTGCAGTACAGGTCTTTGAAGTAGGTGTGCCTGGTTTTTCAATTCGGATCGGTGGATGGTTACCGGTTAATAACACTGGGTTCGAAATTAGGTCACTGCGATGGGTTGGTGAAACTTTGGGGGATGGAAAGTTCACGTGTTTTGTCTCGACCGAACGATCCCTGTGAATCTGAGGAAGTTGAGTCAAACGTTTTCAAGGGTGCGGTGGGAAATTTTTTATCGAAAATAAATTATAATACAAAGCCGACAAAATGAATGCTTGAACCAATGTTTTACCGAATCCATCGAATCGAACAGTTGAAAAAAAAAATCAAAGTGTTAGAAAGGCTGCAGAGGGCCAAACTACAACGGAATATATAAAATCCTTGATTTTCTGGTAAAAAATTTAAAAATTGTACGATTCCATAGAACTAGTTTAATGGTTGATTATACATGAATTTGTAAGTCAAGTACATCAAAACTATGGATTCAGCTTCGGAAATAAAACCATGAAACCACAAACGACGTATATAAAGTAAATTGATGATCAATAATACTATCATTTTTGCAAAGAATCGAGCAAGGACACACACACACACAGCTGATCAATATAATATACACCCTCCCAAACCGTAGCAGTAATTACTCACAACCGCTACATGGCCAAGACAGCTACGTACTTTATATAAACGTAATACCCGGATACGTATACGTATACATCATCAAACTTGATGCGCCTCTCCCCGAGCGAGCGCGCCCTGTCGGTTTAATCGAAAATTTTCGGTTATCGAATAATCGTCCCCGCAGCTCAGGCGCGGGAAGCTCGCCCACACGGCCCCTATCGTTAATTTACGTGGAAACGCTTACCGGTGCGAGAGAAGGACAATTTATCCTCGGGACTGAGACGACGACGACGACGACGAGAAGGGAAATCTGGGCACTACACATCACACACACACACACACACACACACACACACACACACACACACGTATACCGGAGAAGGAGGATCGAGTATAAGATCGAGGATTGGCTCTCCCCTCCCGCCGGGCCATTGTGCAGGGATCTTCGGGCTTCGTTTCTCTCGGCCTGGCAGCCAGATAACGCGGCGAATATACGCGAGACCCGGGAAATCGAGCTCTAATCTTCGAGCGAGCGCAGGTAGATCTCTCGGGCCGGCTTCGACGGATTTATGTGGCGCGCGATTGTTTTCTTATTACGCGACAATCCGCACCACTGTGCATCCTTGTACGTGGGCCTATTGTACTTCTGTCGCGGGGGAACGAGTGTGGCTCCTTGTGAGAAAAATGAACTTTGGAGGGTCATTTTGAACCGAAAATCAGGATGGTTCGTTGAATGCGCAGCGCGTGGATTACATTGGAATATGTTTTATCGGAAGAAAAAAAAAATCCCCAGCGTTTTCATAACACCGGGCTTGTCGCCATAACTTTTGATGATTCGCGCTGAAAGAAAGACCGAGCCACGGATATCGATGAAATGCCGTTTTTTTTTTTTTTTTTTACGCCCGTACTCTATAATAAGAAGAAGAAAAAAAGAACTCTTTGCCCCCTTAAGGAGGGGAGTATCGTTTTACGCAAACTGCTGAATAAAAAAGTTGCGGATTAAAAAAATTCCACCCGCTTGCACCGTACGTCATTTTTCCCTCGAGTGAGTTTGTTTCTTCTAATTTTACGACAAAACGTTGGCCACAAAAGTTTTGGATCAAAAACAAGAGTGGACCAAAAATGGTTTAACGGCGCTCAACTTTTTTTTGCCCGTCATTTTAACTTTTCGGCAAAAAAAAGTATGGAGTATCATAATAACCGCGGACGAAACCGTTCGCGTAAATCCGTAGGTACACCAGGAACATTCTCTACGTGCATGTACAGCGCGACCGTCCAAACTATAATATTGACAAATCGTTCCGGCGGATGCGCAACGAAGCGCCGTACAAATAATGCACTCACAATGAATTCCGTCACCTATGCGTGGGTGCTCTCCTTTCGCCCACGCCGACGCCGATCGCAAACAAAACCACTCATTCGTCCTCCGGGCGGGGAAACTCCGCTGCAGCAACAACATCGAGAAATTCCATTACACGCGATCCCCCGATAACTCGGTGGCTCCGCAGAACTTACAGCACACCTAGCTCCTTATCACCCCTCCCGAGAGTGGGGGGGGGGGGGTGCGTGTTTCGTCGCGCGATTTTCAAAGATCCTGGCGGCCGGCCATCCCCGCGGAGTCGGTGGACGCGTATGCGCATGCACACACCGTAAATGCACCCCGCAAGCCGCCCGGAATTTCCGTCGCTTCCTCCTATACTTTTCTGCGCGTTTATTTACGCCGCGAACGCGGGGGGAAATGATCGACCTTTCGGGTTTTGGGCGACCCGGCTAACGATGGGGCGTTGCGCGTTGGGATGTTCGTGCGTCGTTCGATGCACACGTTGCGGCGGCGATTCGTGATGGAATGTGGCGGTTGAAGTTGTTGCTGCTGTGTTGCAGTGGCGTGTATTGACATTTCGATGATTTCCGCTGTCGGATACAGCGCGTGGTACTGTAGCTCGTAAATTTTGCGTCCCCGTTGAGTTTGCAACATATATATATGTATATACTTATATACCGTCCACGTTGGATCGATAATTTGAAACTACTGCAGCGAGATGTTGTGCACGATTATGGTGGTTGGGACGCTGTACTACCAAATGAATTCAGATTTACGACAAGGTCCGTAAGAATTGAACGCTTGGCTTTGGACCGCTGGAACATGAAATTTTCGAAGTAGATACAGGTCGAACGGTAGTAACATTTTAACCAGATTTTCTTCATCTCTCGCCGAAGGGCTAAATTCTCCCGGTTTTGATCTCGAAACGTATATTAGAGTAAAAAAATAGCTTACGATATTTCAAAAAGGTTCCAGTATAATATGATACAATAAAAAGGTTTGCTTTGAATGGTCGAGACGTGAAACAACCCATGACCCGTACCCCGTACATGCAAGGCAGGGAAAGTAGGTATGCGTTGTTACGAAATCAGCCGTTCGCTCGAAGGATAAGAAGCAATTTTTGTTAAAACAAAAAAGTATAATTTCACCATGTTTTTGTAAAAGCCTCTGATCAGTGTACCAACCAGTAAACTTAATGACACCTTCGTTCTTAGAACAAATATTCATTTTTCCTGACTGTTGAAAGCAATTTCGCACCCGCAAAATCAAGAACCTGCCTCTCCAAAAAATCAGCGCAACGAGAACCAATTGTCCTCTCGAGTCCCCGAAACCTTTTACCCCGCATTTCTTCAAGTTTCTGACAAACGACATTATCAATCCTAAAATCAAATCCCCGCCCTCTCTCCACACCCCCGACTCCTTGCACCGAAAACAAACCCAAAAGAGGAGCCCAAGAAAAAGCCGACCCATCGCCCCAAGGACCTCCCGGTTTCCCCAAATTAATCCAATCCACCCGAAAACAGCTGAACCCCCCCCCGGAGAACGGGGTCAAAGTTTCGGCCGAAGGCGGGCGGACTGCATGATGCTGGTTACTCCAGCCGCGGTCGGGCGAGCGATTTCGCAAGAGTCCGACAGCGTGGGAGTCTATAGGAGCGGGGGGTGGGGCTTAGTGGTCGGGGAGGGACGGCGAACAATAAGATGGGAGGATCGGGCGTGTGTGACACGCGTAACTTCGACCCGTCCTCTCTCGGGGAGCTTCTTCGAGTTTGCCTCCTCCCTACATTGTACGCATAACTTTCGGGCGATTTCGGATCTCGTTTGCAATCGCACCATATTTTGGAAGATTTTTTCATGAAATTTTGCGGTGGTAATTCGTAGCGTACTCCTGGGAGCAAGGAGAGTTTTTATGACGCTCATTAAAAAACTTTGGAAAACAATATTCTCTGAAATTACTATTTCTTTCATTGCTCCTGCGGTCTTACAGAGTACACGTAGATTGTGTAAAAGTTACTTTTCATGCATAACGTATTCACCGTAAGGAGCGAACGCAGGTTCCAGAGCTCGATCCTAAGGTACACTCGATTGATCCGCCGAAAGCAAAACCGAACGAACGAACGCGCCCGAAACTTCGCGCCCTCGAGAACAATGCAGGCCCCCGACAATGAAAAGTCTCGCCTCTGCGACACAAAGCGAGAGGGGAAAAACAAAACGGGACGGGACAAAAAAACGCTCATTCGACGATTGCCAAAGTTAAGTGTAGGTGGCTGTATCCGTATAGTTATATACGTGCACTCGAAATCTCAGGAATAATAAGCGAAAACAAAAAAATCCGAAAACCGAGTGAACAATAGTGTTGTAACACAGTCGCGATAGAGCGTCCTTAAGATTCAAAGGCTATAGTACATAGTTACCCAAGGAAACGAACGGAGAGACCCTCTCTCGTTCGTACACAGAGCCATGAACATACGTACGCGGACGGATTCGCGTGTTTGTCCTCGTCTCGAAGAGAAAACGAGGAAAAAGAGAGAGAGAGAGAGAGAGAGAGAAAAAAAGAGTGTATTATACGTACTGCATGGAGAGGAATATCGAAAGTGTACCTCGGAACGAGCACGAGCCCCTTGTCAATAGGTAATACGTGTGGATGTGTTCGTATGCTACATGACTGATTCCGCCGAAACGTGCAGTATCGGGGGACTTGACCTCGTAATGTTGAAAATAAGATACATCCCTACGAATTACAAAGTATAATCCCAAATGTTTGATACAATTTCAATGTAATTTGATTTGATGATTTAATTACATCAACTCCAATCAGCAGTTTTAATTCAATGATTTCATTGGATTTACTTCAATTAATGGTTCAATTGGTCGTATTTTAATAAAAAATTTAATCAACCTCGGTACAATGGTTTCACTGCTTCTGCTTCAATCCTATACTATAATTAAAAAGTAAGTGCGACAATGTCGACACGAGCCTAAATTACCTACTTTCGGAATTTTCCGTAGGGTAATTTGTTTTTTCGAAACAGCTTACAATTCGTCTACTCGTATAAGAAGAGAAAAAAAAAAGTCTTTCGAATAATGAGAGAACATTTTGCTCTTTGAACAGCAAACAATAAATTTAAAGTCCATCGAGGTAAACCATCAAATTCTAATTGTTAATTTTTTCAACATCGCAAGTTTCGGCGGAACGACCCGTATACACGTGCACGTACGTGGGATAAGGTCAAGTGTCCTCTTCTGGGCTAGACAATGAGGAGCAACCCCCCCCCCTCCCCCCATCCCTTTTAAAGAGGAAAGATTTCAGACCAGCGCTGTCGGATCGAAAAAATGAATCGTTACATTTTCATTCCCATCGTTGCTATTATTTTCTTTCGTACGCGCATTCAAACGGTATATTTCACGCCGTGTTAGGGATCAGGGGAGGAAGATGTCTATCGCGAACGCACTGCAGAGGGCTAGGCATTTTTCTCCGGCTCAAGCGTATGTTTATCGCGCCCGAGCGGACGCATTAGCTCTGACAGGCAGATACATTTCAGCCTCCTGATTTATCATTCGGTTTTTTGGAGTTTTTTTGCCCCTAAATAACACAGACAGACACACACGCGTATAAGAGCGCGGGGGGCATAAATTCTATCTTCAAAGTGAGCATCAGTCGTAGGTCAAATTTATCACTCCAAGTGCAAAGAGTAGGTGCAAGATGATGATACGACCGGCCTGGGTGTTAGTCGGGCTGATGATGATGATGGAGGTCTCGAATGTGTCTCCCTTACGATCCGCCCTCTCGTCCCGAGTCACGTTACTTGCTCGGTGTAGGCCACGAAAGTTGTCTGTACCTCTGCTCTTTAACTACGACTCCCCGCAATTTACCATGCTTATCTTTTATTCGAGCGCACGAGCTTTAGAGATGACGTCTTGAAGATGGTTTTAAATTTATTTCGGTATACTCCGTACCTCATTTGACTGTATTTATAAATATGCAATATAAACTAGCGTATTTGAATAAAAAATAGCCTTAGAATAGACTACTCATATACACGCTTTCCCACCCTCACGGATATTTTTGCAAACAGCAAATTCAATTTGTTGATTAATATTCATTCACAAAGTATTCATTGGTTATTATATAATTTATGCACAAATGTTTGATGAATGTTGAACAACTAGAAGGATGGATTAGAAGCAACTTTTGGTCATGAGTTTTCGATCCGTTGATGGAGATATCGCTTTAAATCTTACAAGGTGGAACAATTTTACTATCTGGAAGTATTTGAGAACATTTATTTTGTAGATCATAGTTTTGTAAATTGAGTTTTTGTGTTTTGAGAGTAGACTTTCATGTTTCGAGGGTATTATTTCAACGACGTTTATGATTTTTTTCAATGTTCTGCGTACATACAAGTTCTCTTCTCTATGAATGGTACACTCATAGTTCTCTTAAATTTTGCAGTTATAGTTGATAAAAAACGAAGCTTAAAAATATATATTATTGCGATTTTCCTTTCAATAAAATGTATTTATGGTTCTTTGATGGTCAACTCAAATATTGAAAGATATTCATGAATTCTCTTATGGAATGCTAGCTAATAAATCATTACTTGGCATCAAATTTCCCTCCATCGGTGCATTTTACTCAATATTTAAACATTCTCAATCAGTGTTCGTAATTAAATTACTAAATATCGATTTTTAATGGAACTTTTTTCGATGTATCATTTGAAATGATAAAATAATTATAACGATGCCATTTTATCAATGAGATAAAAAGTATAAAGTTATTACCGTACACGTGATGGATAGAAAAATGGATGAATCATTCGTAAAACTGAGTAGAAACAGTCGAGCATGGTAAGACGGACCATCGATATGGGCGAAAATGAAACTAAATGCTTAATTCTATGATTTTCAACCCGAAATCGCTGAATAAATAAATAAAATGTAACGCAATGCTTTTACAATGTTTTGCATTGTCATCCATCAAAAGCTTTTCTGTGAAAAAAAAAAATATTTCTTGCCTAATCTAGAAGTCGATTAATCCATCCATCCCATCTATCACGGGCCGAGTAATGATAAAACGAAGCGGCTCTCAACTAAATTTTTAAATCCACAATCTCAAAATAATCGTACCCAACTTATCACACTATTTTAGGCTCTACGACCAAACACGCAATTCCCCCCAACCGTCCCAACGAACTCCAAACTCCCAGAGCCCACACAGGACTAAACTACCCCTCGAAAAAAAAAACGAACAACCGTAAAAAAGAGCCCATAACCCGGCCGGCAACGCGAAAGCAACGGCAAATCCCACACCCCCCATAAAAGAAGCAAAGG
>JAPYYV010008323.1:0-12707 GCA_030522625.1 Copidosoma aretas | reverse complement strand
CTGCAGTCGGTCCGCTAGAATCGGGGAGAATGTGTTTTCGGCGCCACGGGTACTTTTCCCACCGAAAAAGTCCGAGAATCGAAATTCCCGAAAATTTTTTGACGAGAATTGAACCCGTTTTGCCTCGAGTCTGCCAGGCTAGGAAGCTAGCACGCTAACCACTAAGCCATCGAGGACTCTTTGTGGAGGCTTGTGATGGACTGCATCCTCTTCTCTTTCATTCACTGTACTATAATGTCCCCAAGGGTGAGTATCTGTTTGGCCGAGCTACAAATATCGCTTGTCATCATGCGCATTAAGTGCAATTTTATCTTCTCTTTCGGTGAAAAGTTTGAGGTGTCGTGATCTGATATTTTTTTGCTTGCGAGACATACTTGTGTTCTCACGCAGATACTCAATATAGTCATCAAATTATATTTTAGCCTCGACTACCAAGCTCTTGACACCTTTTGCTGTCCTTAACTGTTTTTGATATTGAATTCTAACACCATATATTTTGCTACGTAGCCCAACGAATTCCAGCATTACTTTCCCGTTGCGTTCATCCTTTATCAGGCCGACAGTTTTGTTGTTTTCTCGAGGCATGTTGAACTAGTTGTTAGTAGAATAGTGCCAGGTGTCGAACCCTTCAATAATCTCACGCATCACATTATATATATTGACATTAGATTGATATACGAGGCCATCTGTGTCAGTATACAAAAGCTTGCACCGGTCTCCAACACGGATTTTCATAAAGTTGTAGCGAAACCAATATACAAGTGTTTTGGATAAGTCCAAAACACTTAATCCAACGTATATTGGCTTTTTTATACAAATCTCAGTACGTAGTAACTGTATGGCAACTAGTTGTTCGTTAAAGATATCAGAACTATGAAAATTCGGTCGTTTAATGAGTGCCTCTGCACCATAGCGACCTTCCCACTTGCTAACAAGCTTTACATCGAATTTTTCGCGCTCGTTTTCCATCGTTTTTCCATAGATGGCATCATTAAATAACTTAAACAAAATTTTGTTGAAATCATTCTTTGCATTTTGACGTCTTGTACTATTGAGGTCTATGTATTTTTTTAGCAATGGGCTCTGGTTGAACTGTAGGACTCTGTGAATTTCAAATATTCGGAGACCATGAATTACAGCTTGTTAAAATTTAGTTAAATAAAATTTAGCGTTTGATACATTACCTTGGTATATTTCAACATAGCGTCCCAAGTCGAGCCAGGTGTTGTGTAATAATGTGCTGGATCCAATTTGTACGCTTCAAGACAATTATCACGAAAGTTTTCGAATACTTTTGCAAGTAGCAGCACATCAGTTTTAAGGAATGGGTCAGAATACTGTCCAAGTGATTTGATATCAAAAGCTTTCCAAAGTGTTTAGGCATGCTCATACTCCTCGTCAGTTATACATGCTTTTTAGAGGCTGCTGTAGAAATCGCCTTTCGTAGGAAGACTCACTTCTTTGAGTTTTTCAAACGAGGAGACGTAATCGTATGGGAATACTCCTTTTTTTTCACAAGCTGATCTGATCCATCATAAACTTGTCATCCTATGAAAATACCATCTCTAACGTATCAAGTTTTTCGAAATACGATGACAATTTGTCTAGATAAGATGCCATGAACTTGATGGAGTTGATAAAACAAAGGTTAATATCCGCCCCTTCGACATATTCTGTAAACGAAATATATCTCTCCCTGATTTAGGGTAAAAGCTGCATGCGACCAGGAAAGCAAGTTGCAAGTTCCTTTATGAATAAGTCAGAGTCATATCTACCTAGGTTGTGAAAAATGACGGGCTTCATCCTTGAGTCATGATAATTTATATTGCACTTGCTATGTGCAGGGCCGCGATATCTGAAGTGAAGAATTTATTTCACAAAAAAGAAATAAATATAGTAATTATATAAATAGAAATACTTAGATTCCTGTGAGATAACAATGATCTCTCACTTTTTAATCATTCGAACTAAACGCTTGATTAAAAATGTGACATGACGTAGCTTTGTCGAATTCAACTTGTTCTCCAAGCGTCAAATTTATTATTTTCAGTGGATTTTTATGTAGTTCTTCTAATTTTAATGCAAGAGAATGAAGATTCCTAACCAACCATGTAGCAGGCTCTTTGTCATCTTCTTTACTTTGCCTATAGCTTTTGCACTCTGATTTATTGTCAACATAGCTACACTTTACAACTTAACCAATGCTGAATGCTTTATGATGCTGATATGCACGGTGGCTATCAACAGATTCTAGCAAACATTCAAAGTCCGCATGTACCACAAAAGGTACTCGGTTCTTATGAGTAAAGTTTTTAAACTCAACTACATGTTCATTTGTCTTCTTATTGGGAAGTGAAATCTCACACTAATTCATATTTTTACAATCTGCTTAATGCGCTTCTAATTTTTGCGCTGTTCAAAAGTTATGAAGGCAACGATCACATATATATGCTTTATGATCATAGTGATATTTATATTCTAAATCAGCATGCTCTTCTTTCTTCTTATTTTTATCTACGTAAAAGCTTTCGAGGAGCAAAAGATTTGCATCTCTCTCTTTTTTCTCACTACTAAAATAAATAGGTAGAACGTCATATCCATCAGCTTTCTTCTTTAAAAAGTATAGATTTACCGAAATATTATTCCGTTTTTCAAACTTTTTGATGTTCTTCGGATTGACAAGAAACTTAATGCCATCGAAGTTATACTCGTTTTCATATTGGATAGTTGGAGACCCGTGACGCATGGCGCTGTACCGGATGCAGCTGATGAGATAGCCCATTTAAAGCACTGCATCTCATTGTTGACTACATCCACGCAAGATATTTTATTCTTTACATAGTTCGGTAGATCAGTGAAAGGGCTACCTCTCATGGGATTCAGTTTATTAATATTTACGAACAGATTGCAAAGACCAAACAGATTCTTTGTCTTAAAAATCTTCCACGTGTCTCTCGATTGGTTGTTGTACACACGTCTCAAACCACTGACTTAAATCAGTTGTTTGATAAATAACATAAGACTTTGTGTTAAAATATTTTATGTCTTTATTCGGCATATCATCTCTTACTATCACATATTCAGCGGATAATGTTGTATTTACTTTCAAAGTCTCATGCTCCTAAAGCAATTGCTGCACTCGTTCAATAAACTTCTTTTTTGCATCTTTTAAGAATTTCCTGAGATCTTAATGCTTTAAATTTACTATCACAGCAGTCTTGATTGTGTTTCCAAAAGCACTGTTCAAGTCATCCTAACTAAGAGACGCGTCTTTAACAGTCTGTTGACTGTCATCAACAACAGCGGCTGTTAGTGCTATTCCTGTACCAATAACTACTTCAAATGTGGTTGGTTCATGTTCAAACGCTCTTGCCGCAGTTATAATTTCTTCTTGCACATTAAATTCAGGCTGCTGCTTGGAGATATTCAGTTCGTTCTCTAATGCTCTAACAGCTTCTACCAGTTCTAAACAATCGCGAAGTAGTTGCATGACAGTACTTATCAAGGTCACGCAGCTTGGAGTTTCTGCTTCTCTGACACTGTTAAATCCCGTTGCTGACTAAAAAAAAAGCCTTTTGAAGGGTAGTCTATCCAAAGTTTAGAAACTTTCGGAAGTAGGTAGCAGTATAGGATTCATTTTTAATACTTTGTATATTGTTTTACGTTCGAAATAAAGCTTTAGCTATATCCTCCAACTGTTGAGCAGAAGCCATTCTCAACCTTACTAGCCTATTCCGCAGCAAGATCAAATGACTCTAAAGAACTGAGCTGTTCTTGCGGAAGAGCCCCTTTTTATGGACATAGAAGCAAGCGAAACCAGAGGTAAATATTGGAGGGGGTAAATAATTAACAAATGATCTGATTGGCTGATTGGATACTGGTGGGGGATACCATCAATTAGGCAGTTTGAAAGTAGAGGGGGAAGATTTATTTCGAGTCCTATATTAAGGGGATGATTTGTCTACAAAGGTCACTTCTTGCTTGTCATTCGATCAAGTAAGTCATCATGAAGAAATTTATTATAGACGTTAAGGGCTACAGCACTGAGACAAATGGCTTCATTTTTACGGAGGTAGCCATTTTGGAGATGAAGAGAGATGCTGAAGAGCTGATATTTCTCCTCAAGCCACCTTGTCCTTGGAAAAAACTATCAAAAGAAGACAGATATGAAGTTCGCTGGCTTGAAAAAAAATTCCACGGACTACTTTGGAGATCTGGCAACATACAGTATGACGATCTACATCGCATACTACACTACGTTATACGCAAAGATGACAAAGTGTATATCAAGCGATATGAAAATTTAAAGTGGCTTGAGTCTATTTTGCCAAATAGGTATTTATTCTAATAAAACTACAAAATTTAAGTTATCAAGCATAATTTCATATATATTCTGAAAGAACGCTATACAATATGGAGGAATTTGGCTGACCAACGCTAGCTACTTTGTATGAAGAGAATAAGGAGAATAAGGTGCGCTACCCAAACCATATATGTCCAGCTCACTATTAGTGTGCAATGCGGAATGTACAGCTGCTAAACAAATGGTTTCAGGGCTCCCTCTCAGTGTTTTTGATTTTTGTAAATGTATAAAGTGTAAATAAATTATAATATACTTTATAAGACTAATTATAAGAAAAAAAATAATCGTGGAGAGGTAAATTTTTTGTATTGTTTGGCAGCAATATAAAGTGAGTAGAATCTTACAGGTAAAGGGCAACAAGGGGCTCTTTCCTTCCTTTTAAAAAACAATTTTTTTTTATTTGACATATACTAAACAAGAAAAAACCTTATGCTACATTCCATTTTACTATCGAAATCATATTTTCTAAGTCCCCAGTGTTTCACTATTCATAGATATAACAAGTTTAAGATCTGAAAATTCAAAATTTCAGTATGCGGTGATTACCGCCCAAAATGAACTTTTTTCCTGATAACTTTAGACACTTCTAAAGTTAATTTCTTGTTGTGAGATGATGTTTTAAGTAACTTGGTTTTTTTCCTGATAACATTAGCTATCTCTTAAGTCCATATCTAGCTATAAAACAATATTCCAAACAACTTTGTGCTCTTATATTTTGTTGCTAGATTGCTTAGAAAAAAAGTTATAGTGAATATAAAGGCTAAACACTTTCTTCGCTTCGGAAGTTAAAAAATCCCAGTACATAAAATCAATTGTATATATGATGAGGACTTGAGAGATAACCAAAGTAGTCAGAAAGAAAGTTCAATTCGGCGGATAAATTCTAAATGCTTAAATTTAGAGTTTAAAATTCAGAAACACATATATCACCAAAACTACTTAAGGTGAATTATTTAGAATATTGTTAGCGTAATTTCGAATAATAAAACATGATTATAACTACTCAATTGGTATCTTTAAGAATGACAAATAAAAAAATTTTTAATTCCATGAATTAAACGGTGCTAGCATATATATATATATATATACACATATATATACACCATATGTGGTGTGGTGTTGTTGAGTCGGCCGTTCCAGTATTGGATAAGACTATTCAATCTTAGAGGAGGGGGGGGCTTAAAAAAAAATTTTTTTGAACTGTACACCTCAACACGCCAAAATTTATTGTAGCTGGATACTTCAAAGTGTAAAAGATTACTTTAAACTGTAAAAATCAATAAAAAATAGTGCCCATTTAGGGATCTATTAAGTGATACCACACCATGAAACCTACTTAATAGTGTAGAACTCTTTTGAAAGAGTTCTGTGCTCCCACTTTTTCTCCGTATGTGTACTGTAGTATATTTATGCACGATTACTTGGTGGTAAATCACACTAGTAGTTTGTTCCGAAACGTTCATTATGTAGGTCTCCTAAGAGGGTCGGTTTTTATACCAAAAAACTCTTACTTTAGCCTAATTCGGTATCCAAGAGAGAATCTTTTCAGCCTTATTCGGCATTCAGTAGTAAAAATTTCGTCAGCCTAATTCGACATCAGGGATAAAAACTCTCGCTTCAGCCTAATTCATCATTCGAGAGAGAGAAAAAAGAGAGTTGCTGCCGCTGTTGTTGTTGTTGCTCCTGCTACTCCTACTGCCACTGCTACTGCCACTGCCGCTGTTGTTGCTACTACTACTGATGCTACTGTCGCTCCTACTGCCACTACTGCTGTTGCTGCTACTACCGATGCTACTGACTCCGCCGCTGTTGTTGCTGCTACTACCGCTGCTTGTCGATCCGTCTTCTGTGTAGTGATGGAGCTGAATGCACTTAGCGAGCGAGCGAGCCCATACTTATTAACTAATAGCAACGTGTGGTAGGGGTACGCTTAGGTGTATCGGTGCGAGTGGTGGGGGTGTGTTTCAAAGTAGTCGTGTGCTCTGGTAGTAGGGGGTATCTGCAGGTGTGCGCGATGGTGGGGCTAAAAATTGCATGCGCGCTCTGATGGGCTTGGAGCAGCAGTACATGCACTGGTGGGGGTACTCGGACCTACTGCTCGATAGAGAATATAATAAGTGCATGTTGTGATTCGGTCGTCATTTCTTTTCTGTCTTTCTGTGGAGAATAAGCTCACAACATGCAAACAGTGATGACTTTGAGGCCTGGATAGCCAAGATCCAGCTCATCAACCAACTGGATCTGGAGATGCTGCAAACACTCTTGACGCCAGCAGCATTAACTCAAAACACCAGCAGTTAACGCACCTGCAGTCCATGCATCCAAGCCAGAAGCTCCAAAACTAGTAAATGAATCAACACAAACATCGCCACCTCTAGTACATTTAACTGGAGAGTCTCACCCGAAATACTAAGCGAAGCAGGAAAAATGAAGAACAGAAGAAAGGTTTAAAGGAGACTTCTTTATTAGAGAATCAAGAGGAGTCAAAACAACCGGCCTACATATTTTTCAAACGTCAGGAGTCTGCACTCCCGACTTTTTTTTTTATGAAAAACATAATTAAAAATTCGTATCTATTATTGTAACACTTAGTTATAGCGAGCAATGAATTTTCAAACGTTAATGAGAAAATGAAAATTTGTATACTGGATTGGAATCGAACCCATGATATTTCGTTATTTCGCTGGGCCTCTCTTCCGGGAGGGAGTAAAAAATCGGTGGTCGCTTGGTGGGGATAAAAAAAACTACAGTTCTAAACCAGTACTTCATTAGTGAGGGTGGTCCAGTATCCTGAACCAGCGGGCTAGAACCGATATAGCTTATCTACTAATAGCGCTGATTGTCACTTCAACATGCAACCTTATGGAACGTACTAACGGCGGCCAGTTTGACTCCGTTTTTTACACCGTAAGATTTAACATGGAGAGTAAGGGCAGCACCTATTATTCTCAGAGCCAATCGTGGTTGCTAGGCAACAAAACTTATTGTTATGAACTTCCAAGGTATAAAGAGAGCTGCACAAGGTCAACAGTCCTCAGCTGTTACAATTCAATCGATGAGTGTAGTCATCTAGTGCAGCCACTTCTAATTGTAAGATCGATGAAGCTTTCTTGAGAGAGACCTTCAGGATCGTAGCACTAAACCAGGAAACTTTTTTTTAGAGCAGTTGCCAGGACTATAGCTGCATAAGAATATCTCGAGGATATAAGCAATAACTTTGATAAATATTACAACCAATAGTCATAATAATAAATTTGTATATAAATCTTATTAATAAACAATTGTATTTTTCCAGCTGTCATGGATACAAGCGAGAATCAGCTTATTGCGGATCACGTCAATGTGGCTAATACATTGCACCAAAATGTAGGATATATTCCTACTGCAGAGCAGAGTGACTCCAAAAAATCGATTCATTTAGCTGGGGAAAATATAGAGTCACTTAACATTAGGTTCGCTCCACAGAAATTAAGTCATGGGGAGAAACAAAAGTATCAGAGCATCTTAGGTCAAACGCAGAGTGCTTATGAACGGCTCAATTATCAGAAACGTAGGGAAGCTATACAACAAGGAAGTTTTTGGAGCAGGCTACAGTCAGCATTTATACGTCTCATCAAGACAGGAGCAATCACAAACTTAAACAATCTAGATATCAAAGCCTTATTTACTTGCGATTGCTCTGTTTTAAAAAAGAAGATGAAGGAAGCTTTACTAAGTCATGATACCTTAAAATGATGTGATGATTTTCATTCAATAGTAAATTTGACTGTTAACATCAACAAGTTTAATTCAATAAGTGAACGTTCTTGTATACCACTGCCAAACAATATTCAAGATAATAAAACCTGCGCCAATGTACAAAATGATGACAATCCGTGTTTCGAGTTGGCTTTACCATCATCATCATATCCAGCTAGTAAACATGCTCAATGCATTCCTTAATATATGAAGTTTACACAATAATGGAATCTTAAGGGTATCAATTTTCGAGTAATGCCAACGCTGATATCTGCCATTGAAAAGCATAATGAGGTTTTAATTCATATTTACAGTCTAAAGAAGCGAATCAATAAAAAACTTGTTACCCCATGTCATGTGATATTTTTAAAAAAAAATATATGTTAATCGTATCCTAATACAAGATAAATATCTTGATGAAGATGTAGCAGACATCCAAGATTTATCACGACTTGTGAGAGATGAGGCTACAAAACGCAAAGTGGCTCATTGCGGTCTATGCGTACTAGACTTGTATTAGTCTCCTGTATACCGTTTTTATTGTAAATACATGAGAAATAGTGTAGGAAACGATGCGAATCTTCTGCAAAAATATACAGACAATCATATCTGTAAGATGTGTGACGTAGAGCTGTATTGAATGTTTGTCGGTCCACATAGAACAATATACTTTGTCAGAATTGTAAATAAAAAAATCTACAAAAAAGGCAAAAGGTACAAAGACATCTACCGTCAAAGCATTTATTAGTTTTAAGGACTATATGTATGGTCTTCATGAATATCTAACAGTATTGCGTTAGCAACACAATACACGCTAACGAATCCATGTATTTTAAACCTTACGAGCGCAAAATATCGCTCTTAGCTCTCATGATAATAAACGCTATCATGAACTTGGTCAAGCGGAAAAATTATTAGGGGGATACTACTCATTAAGGGGGTTGTCGTGGTACAGTCAACTTCAAAAATTAGTTTTTGTTTTACATCCTTTCAATATAAGTATTCTTATATGAAACACGTAAATAAGTATTAAGTCTGATGTACACACATGAAAAATAACAGAAAAAATTATTACAATTGCAAAATCCTATAGATAACATGGACTTTTGTTTGTACCTGTACCACTATACAGATATACAAATAACATAATGCAGTAACTTTTAGTCGATAAATCTTTGAAACGGTAAAACTAGCCTTCCAGAAATTTTAAATCACTATTTTAATTACAGTTAACTTTATTCGATTAATTTTTTGTGAAATTCTTAAGAAAATTACCCGAGTTGAAAGTAACAATGTGTCTTTGGGAACCAGTTGGCAACGGCTTCTCCATAAGAGCCCGTGCACATCCGTAAATATTTGCGATTTAATTTCTGAAAAACTATGAACCTAGGCCCTCTGAAATTTGGACATGTTATGTGCAGTGATAAAATGACTGCGATATAATTTTTAGAAGAATTTCTGAACAAACCAAAATACCACTATAACCCTCTTAATCGAAGCCTTGCCACAGACAGCTACTTCTACATTGAAGAGAGTTTAGTACAAAAAGGCCCTGATAAAGAACTTTCATGATTATTTATTTATAAATACTGTATAAAAAATTATGCAAACAGGATTATTAAACTATGGAAAAGTATTATTGTAATAAAATGTATTGCATACCTATTAAATAGCATATTTTCTACTTATTTTTGTTTTTCTCGAGACAAAGAAGAATCAGAATGCGCTTAAGACAATAAATCCCTTTCCTCTTAATTTTTTAAAAATTTAAGTCTTCACCAAATCAGTCGTCAATAAAAGAGATAAAGGAAATTTTACGGTTATTTAAAATAGGGAGGTTTATATTAATCAAATTGAAATGTAACTTTTAGATTCCAAATACTATTTACCGCTTAAAAATAATCCGATAAATGAATTAACTAATCAATTGAAAAACATTGGTAATAGATTGGAACAGTACGGTATTTTTGTTGATTACAAAATATTTAGTAAATAATTACATAAGTCGTATCTCGTGAAGTGTTACGGTCTTATCAAAGTAGATAAGAAATATTATCTAGTCCGCATTATTATGTCTGCTACTAATTCACCCACATACGACCGTTCTGAATTTCTTCCTGATTTTCTATTAAAAAATATTCCTATTGCTGAATCGCACATAAAAATAGTATTGAATCGAAAGAAAAATCAACCAAATTTAGTATCTCACCTGGGTACACACTCATGAGCTTAGATGTTGTTAGTCTGTTTACCAACAGAATTAAGAAACTTATAATCGATTCCATAAACCATTGTTGGAAATTCTTACATAACAAAATTGACCTTTCTCTTCCAGAATTTGCCTAACAATATCTTTTGTTCTTAACTCAACATATTTTCAGTTTAACAATAAGTATTATAAACAAGACTTTGGCTCACCTATGGGCAGTCCAGTGAGCCCAGTACTATGTGATCTCGCCATGCAATATTTAGAGACTCATGTTATAGATAAATTATGTTTTTTGGTACCGTTATGTGTGCGTTATGTCGATGAAATTTTATTATTATGCGTTGCTTCAACTATAATCAATCATACCAAAGATATTTTTAGTAGTTTCTGGTCAAAATTGCAATTTACTCCAGAAAAAAGTCAAAATAATGATATTAATTTTTTAAAACTAATAATTATTATTGAACTTGATAATATAATTTTAACTGATTGGTAGAGAAAACCTACAGACTTGGGTAGATATCTCGGGTCACACATCACATTTCGTGTAATAATTGTAAGAAATGTTATATTGGGCAGACCTCTAGAGCACTACAAACTAGACTATCTGAACACGTTAAAGACATCAAAAATAAAAATTATAGATCCGTTTTTTATTAACATAGTCAAGATTTCCAACATACCTCCAATTTTCATAGGGTTATAATTCTGAGTGTTTATTGCACTGGTGTTCACTATATATTCGTACAGGTTCTTATGTTTTCAAAGCGTTAGTGTTAGTGCTGTCAATACCTTGTCCAGCGAATGAAGAGTAGATAAACTACGATATTGGATGAGCACGTCAGTGTGCGTCTTAGGATTCGCTGTTGATGATGTCATAGGCACATCGATCTGATTGTTCTTGTTTGTTATGAATGCTTGTATTTATTTGTGCAGGCTATATAAGCCTAATGCGCGTGTCTTGACGTTACTGCCGATTTACACCTTAAGTGGTCAACTCGGTAAGTTCGTGCTCCTCGTATTTTCGGAGTTTTCATTGTACCGTCAATAACCTCTAATTTTTGTGTACTTTTGGTTTTTTTGTTACTTGTTGGAGCTTCTTATGAGGGCCGGTAATCATTTCCAAGAGGTCGAAACGTCGACAGAGACAGAAATTAAGAACTTGTTGGACAGCACAACCATTACTTCTTGTTTCATTTATAAATGTGAAATCTTATGTAAGTTCTTACAAAAGAGTACAGTCGACTATCAAACGTCAGATCATACGTGAATTCTTTCGTATTAATGTATGATCTTACATAAGCATCGCTGTTTTGTACATTTACACAAGCCTTTTTGTTCCTTATTTGATGAGAAAAACCGATGGATGATTTTTTCTTCAGAGGCTATATTTATTAAAGGTAATAACTTAACTTACTATTTCTCACAGACTTTAATCTGATCCCTTTTTCTTAAATTTTTACATTTTATGTTTAAAAGTCTATAAAATGTTATTTTCAAACAAATTTTTGAAGTTTGATGACATTCACAATCAAGTCATTTTTGGATTTTAATACATCGCGTATTTGATTCCTTCATTGTTCCTCTTCATTATGTCTTGAGCAATGAGATCACCATTAACTTTTATACTATTATTGTTTTGAGGTACATTAGAAATATTTAATACAAATAAATTTTCACTATCAACCATGAATGTACCAATGTCTCCTTGACCTAAGATTATTATGGCTCCTGTTCTTATTCGACTTTTGAATGCTAATATCATATCATTCTAGTCAATTTCATTCTCGTGATACAGTTGACACATTCAACATTATAGTTTCTTACCTGTATTTTGTATAAGTTTCATAATTTTATTTTAACTGGGTAATAAAATTGTCATGATTGCTAAACACTTCATTGTTTCCACTGTACATAATATTTATAGAACTTTTAAGGATCCTACTAATTTCATAGGATGAAATATCTAACCACATCATTTAAAGGTGGTCCTATCATGACTCCAGAGTCAAATGCGCGACTATCGAAAGAATTTTTATTAAAACTGCTGAAATTCAAACAATAATTAGTGAATATTGTTCATTTATTAAATTAAAGTACTCACACGAAATTTAACATCATAAGATTCAGTAGAAAAGTTTGTAGCGATGATTTGGTAAAATTGCCTTTGTTTATCTTTTCGCGTCAAATTCTCATAGCTCTTTTAAATCAGTGCTATGCGTCGAAGTTTGACTCGTTTATACAAAAAATTATTAGATTGTAATTGAGGGTGTTCAAGACCGAAATGAGAGGGTTTATTCGTGAAACATGCACAGATAATCAATGTCTTTGAAATATGTTTAAACAAAACGACTATTTATTAAAGTTCTAATAACAACAATCTTATCAACTACAAAA
>JAPYYV010008322.1:0-14436 GCA_030522625.1 Copidosoma aretas | reverse complement strand
CAAGTTGCTTTTCAGATAAAATTTTTATAACTTCCATGTTAAGTAAGATAATGCGATCACTTGTATGATTAAGTATAGACTGCAATGTAACTGCTGACTGCTGGGGTGGTAGTGCGTAACTTTCTTTCAGTGCATCAGCCTATGCCATAACATAGGCTCATGAGCTGAAAAAGAGTTACGCACTACCACCCCTGGGCCGACTGCTGCCTGCTGCAGAGTTGCAGAATGCAGAGTGCAGACGTTGCAGCTTGCAGACAATGCAATGCAGACTTGCACGTAGAGAGCGCGCAGAGCGGACCGGAGGGTTGGGTTGGGAGTTGGGAGAGGGAATTTTCATATGGATGTGGACAAGCGTCACACGGCGCTGGCCGGCGGCCGCTGTTGTGGGATATACCTATATATATTACCTCTCATGTATATACTAGCTCAGTCGCACAACACACACACACACACAGGACGACGACCAACGGCGACGACGAGGACCGACCGACGCAGACGGAAGACGGAATCGAGGGCGAGTGCCGAGAGTGTGTGACGTGTGTGTGTGCGAATAAATTGTGTTCTGGCTGGCTGGACAACTGCAAAAGATTGAAATTTGAGAGAGAAAAAGAGAATACGCGCGAGAGAGTTGTGTGTTTGTTGTTGTTGTTGTTGTTGTTGTTGCTGCTGCTGCTGTTTGGTTTGGGGGTCGAAAGGCTAACGAGTGAGTGGTGCTTTTGGTGTGCAGTGAAATTCGCCAAGGAAAGAGAATAGGTTTTCATAGACCTGCACCTAGAGCTTGAATACACGAAAAGGCGAATGCTTGTTTGTGAGAGAGAACAACCGGAACCAAAGGGCCAGTAGCTGCAGCCGCTGGTGCGAGAGAAGACCACGACGACGACGACGACGACGGCTGCGGCAGATGATCCCGGACAACGACGAGCCGGCCCTGTGACGTGCATCGTACCATCGTACGCTGCTACTTTGTACTACCTACCTATATACCTGCTAGATATATAAAGGATATACGATTATTGTACCTATACCGGTAGCCATCACACTCGCATGAAATTTAACGGGGACCCGCGAGAAGACAGGACGACTTATATATCTCTTGCTGGCCCAGAGAGGGACGACGACGACGGCTGCAGGATCCGGTTGGTAGGTAAGTTGATTTCTCCTTTATAAACACGACTCAAGCATCTAGCATCATTTGGGAAAAATTTTTAAATAAAGCAATCATTGTTCCCTATCAAATGAGATGTCTTGTTTTTATTTGAAACAGCACACAACCTGTCCAATAAGTACCACTGCAGAATGACTGCGTTGTCTTTTTTGACTTTTTTTCTCCCTTTTTCTTTTCGCCCTCACACTGTATGGTATATATATATATATATATGTGTGTGTCATATCCATGTAGCGAACCCCTTCTGCCTCCTGTTCCTTAAATACTTTCTTTCTTCTGTCTCTCTTCAATTCGACCCTTTGTTGCTGCCGTTGCTGGCCTTCAGAGGTTAACGGCGGACCCAAGCCTGCAGGTTTTTCAAGTATATAGTGCGCGTCCTTCTCTCCCCTTTTTCATTCCAGACTGTCGGCTGGTGCGCCCATGCTGGCTGCTGGATGTTCTCAGCGAAGGAAATTATCCAGAGTGCAGAAAAAGTCGTCGCCTAGGGATAAAGTGAGGTTACCCGCGCGCGACGCATACCTCTAGTGTGTAAGTGTGTGTCAGTGCACCTCTCTTTTCTTGCCGCCCCGCGCTCAGTACTTTCAGTTTATTCTGATTCTGGTTCTGTATATCCGCACTCTGTAAATTTTTTACCGTTTTTTTTTTTTTTTTAATGTCGCATACCAAGGGTAGGCTATAGTTTGTCTCTTCAAAAAAGAAAGTAAACAAGTGCTTAAACAACAGTCGATTTAAAATCGTGTCCCATCCTCCAATGAACTAAATATTTATGTTGGAGAATGCAAGTGACAACAGTTGTGAGCTTTAGGTGCCTGTTCACAAAATGTTCAAGAACAGAATGTACTCATTGTACATAAGTACAAGAATGTTAAAAAAAAAAAAAATATCTCGTCAAGTCAAAAAGTGTAGATGAGCTAAAACAATAAAGTGTGAAAGATATGTGGTGAGTGAAAAATTGTGGGTAAAGCTTTTATTGTTTATTGAATGAAGGTAACATGAGACTGGCCTAAAGATCCATATTATATTACTTACTCTCTGAATCAAGTCTCTGTCTGCATCTCTAAACTAACTTTGCATGTTTGCATGGTTGGAAATGAGAAAAAGAGCAAACGAATGGTACAAACAAGCGCGGGATAGCGACATACCTATTTCTATGTGTGTGATTGCATGAAAAACTGGTAGATAGGTAAAACAATAACATCCTATTCAAATTTGTATTTGCTTCTATTCTACACCCAGCATCAATCATATTCATATCATCAATCATATCATATATTTTTCCGAATGTGTCCCCTACAAATCGATGTGGTAATAGGATACACAAGTATCAACCAAACAATTTAAAATTTTGATAAATGCTCAGAAACATATGATTGGCGCTGGATGTACGTGCGCGGAAAATGCTCTTTTCAAATTATAATTAAACGGTATGACCATTGTCCGTTATTTCCCTTTCAATGTCTATAAGTATTCATTTGTCTCTCCAGTACACTGAGTGTACTTCTCTTTTCTGGACCCCTGTTATCGGTCTCTCCCTTTTTGTGTATCAGGTACAAGCCAATACCTATAATTATGGGCTGTTCTCTTTACTTACATAAAAGTACAACATCGCATAAATAAGTATATCGCACTGATTATAATAAGTACGATATTCATATAGAAAAGAAGGTAAAAACGAAAAAACATCGTACATTTCGACTAGACAAAAAACATTGTGTTACAAAATTTATCAACGAACAATATTGTATCTTGAAATTCTCGGTCGTAAAACATTGCAATTCTAAATTTATTGACAAAAATCATTGCATCTCGAACATATGATGCAAGTTATCTTTCTTTCAAGTTTGATGGGTCACGTGATAAAGCTTTTTATTTAAAATTCGATTGGCTTGGATTGATCTTTAAATTAAGGATTTGTTCATAAAAGATTACAAACAACCATTAATATATGACAGTTATAATTCAAAACAATATTCATGAGTATACTAAAATGTTTAAGAATGATGAATATCCTGAGTTGTGTCATATATTGTGATCGACAACAGCTAACAATACACAATAATTTGGTTGTTAAATACATTGTAAGTGTGAAATTACTTTCTTGAAACATAACGGAAATAATTGAAATGTTTAGAAACAAAATGACCGCCCGCGTTCTAGATTAGATGAATATGCAAGTCTGAAAATTTCTCTATTATCGTTTCTTATACTTGATATATCACCAAAATATTTCAAAACAAGTCTTTTGTCCCAACATTTCATCAAATATTTATATTGTCCAATCATATGTTTTCTAATGTTCTCTGTCCAATAACTTCCAATTGCATTGTTTTTGTTTGAAAATTTCAGTGATGTAATGCTTTTTCACTATACTGCGCCGGAAGTAGGAACTTTCCTCGCGCTTTGCGGGAAGAAAATTCCTACTCCCGTCGCAGGATTGGTGAAAAATCGTATGCAACCCACTGCAGGAGAGGAAATAAAGAAAGCCTCAGAACACATGCTTATCAAATGCCTGTACTCAGAGACATTCTTTACTTTTCCTCCCTAGGTGGTGAGTAATATACTATTCGTTGATATGCATCCAGAAGCTATGTTTGTTTAAAAATTTCGGAGTAACGATACTTGAAACCTGTGTGAAACACAAGATAAAATATTGACTTATTTATTGCTTGTTGATAAATCTTTCTACTTGTACCATTATGAGGCATAAAACGTCATGTCGTTTCATGTAAAGACTAAAGTATGTGTCCATCACTGGGCGTACTTAAGTATTATTTTTTTTGTGCGAACGTTAACTTTTGTTTGGAGTCTGCGTATGTGAACTGTGAACGCTCGCTCGACTCGCAACAGTCGCAACTGCCCGCGGCCGCGGTGTGCCGCCGAGAGAGAGAGAAAGAGAGAGAGAGAGAATCAGAGAAGCCGAATCGAATGCCTAGAAAGGAACTGCGTAAGTAAGTAAGTACGTGAGTAACATAAACTGCGGAACCCAATAAGATTAATTTACTGGCCCTATACCTAAGTACTTACTTGGCAGGTAGTAAGTACCTCACTGTTCTACTTCCCATCTTGTACGTTTGTTGATCTCCAAGATAGTTGCGTGTGTGGCTCGAAAAGGACAAGTTGTGCAACAGAATAATGACGCATCTCCCGCGCGTTTTCTAGCTCTATACTTCTCTCGGGGAAACGTGCAACTCGGAGGAAAAGGGATAACGCGTTCTCAACTGCCCCGCATCTCCTGTCTGTTGTTGCAGAGAAAGCAAAAAGTCGTCAAATAGGCTGAATTGGCTGAAAGCTCTTTTACGAGGAGGTCGCAACTTCCCTAGTTTTGTGGTTCAAAGTCAAAGGCCAACTTTGATCTCCCGGTGTACCTAATGCTTCGTCGTCGTTAGCGCCTATAGGTTAGGTTTGCCTCATAATTTTCAAGAATAACGACTTGCTTAAACTCGTACGTACATGTTATTTACTTTTTTTTTCAGAATTTTAGACCGGTTTGAGCTTTTAAATGACTTCTACAGCTATAATACACATAATACATGCGAATAATATAAGTACCAGTCACTAATGATTCTCTGTGAGTTGATTAGAAAATTTTCCACGCGTTATAACTGCGTTGTTCTCCTCACCGTCCCGTGTCACTTTCATTTTGTCTCAATCATTGTTTTATGCTCTTTTAAAAAGCACTGAGAATTGTAATTGACCAAAATCACCATTCGATCCAACAATGATTTACATACTATTCATAATTCTTCTGCACTTTTAATTAATTAATAGAAAATTATTAAATTGATGACTCAATTGCAATACTCACTTTATAATGTTGTATTTCAGCTGGTGTGTTGAAATTTGTAAAAGTAATTTGAAAACATGGCTACCTTGGCTGAACAGGCATCCAAGTTACTGGATTTCAACCAGAAATTGGATATTACACTTCTTGACAACGTGGTAGGATGTTTGTACACAGGAATGGGTGACCAGCAAAGGGTGGCACAAGAAGTATTGACAACACTTAAGGAGCATCCAGATGCTTGGACAAGGGTTGATACAATCTTGGAATTCTCTCAGGTAATTGATGCAAGATTTTCATTTATATCAGTTTCAACATCTGCCAGATTATATATGAGCAAATTTTATTTTAGAATCAAGAAACAAAATTTTATGCCTTAACAATTTTGGAACAAGTCATAGAAACTAGATGGAAAGTGTTACCTCGGAACCAGTGCGAAGGAATCAAAAAGTATATTGTTGGCTTGATTATCAAGACTAGCAGTGATCCAGAAACACTTGAGAGTAACAAAGTGTATTTGAATAAATTGAATAAAATTCTTGTTGAGGTATTTTTCATGAAGTCCTTAGGTTACTTTTCTCATATCAACGTAGTTCTTTATTAATAACTCTGTTGCAGGTATTAAAACGAGAATGGCCAAAAAATTGGGAATCTTTCATTGGGGACATTGTGGGTGCCAGTAAAACAAATGAAAGTCTTTGTCAAAACAACATGGTTATCTTGAAGCTTTTGTCAGAGGAAGTTTTTGACTTTTCTAGTGGAAAAATGACTCAAACAAAGGCCAGGCACTTGAAGGATACAATGTGCACCGAATTCTCACAAGTATTTCAACTCTGCCAATTCGTCATGGACAATTCCCAAAATGCTGCACTTGTAGAAATAACTTTGAACACTCTATTGAAATTTTTGAATTGGATTCCATTGGGATACATTTTTGAAACTAAACTAATCGATACTTTGATATTTAAAGTAAGTTATTTTGTGGGGTTTCACTTATGTACACCTGTAACTACCGGTTTTTCATTTCGAAATTTTATTTCAGTTCTTAAATGTTCCAATGTTTAGAAATGTCACGTTACAATGTTTGACTGAAATCGCTGGAGTGACTGTGACAAACTACGACGAGAAATTTATCGTATTATTTTTAAACACAATGCAACAATTAGTACAGATGTTGCCTTTGGACACAAACATTCGTAATGCGTATGCTGCTGGACATGATCAGGAACAAATGTTTATACAAAATTTAGCCATGTTTTTGTGCATTTACTTGAAAGAACATGGGGCGCTTGTAGAAAAAAGACAATCAAACGAAGCACCATTGTCTCACGCATTAAATTATTTAGTGTTAATTTCTGAGGTAGAAGATATCGAAATTTTCAAAATTTGTCTAGAATACTGGAATCAGCTTGCTGCAGACCTTTACAAAGAACATCCATTTGTTGTTAACTCACCAATTTTCATGTCCAAAACGATGAATATACCACCACGAAGAAAGTTTTACTCTCCAGTTCTAACGAGAGTTCGCTACATCATGATCAGTAGGATGGCAAAACCAGAAGAAGTGCTTGTTGTTGAAAATGAAAATGGAGAAGTTGTTAGAGAGTTCATGAAGGATACCGATTCTATTAATTTGTACAAAAATATGAGAGAGACTTTAGTTTATTTAACTCATCTTGATTATGTTGATACTGAACGAGTTATGACTGAAAAATTGCAAAATCAGGTTAATGGTACTGAATGGTCTTGGAAGAATCTTAACACATTGTGTTGGGCTATTGGCAGTATCTCGGGAGCAATGCACGAAGAAGATGAAAAAAGATTTTTAGTGACTGTCATTAAAGATTTGCTTGGATTGTGTGAACAAAAAAAAGGCAAAGGTAATAAAGCTATTATTGCCAGTAACATCATGTACGTCGTCGGTCAGTACCCACGATTTTTAAAAGCACACTGGAAGTTCTTGAAAACCGTTGTTAATAAGCTTTTTGAATTTATGCATGGTAAGAGTATTGAAAATTACTTTCATCTACTTCTCTGAACATTAAATTGTACACCAATACTCTATTCAAAATAATTTTGTAGAAACTCATCAGGGTGTGCAAGATATGGCTTGCGATACTTTTATCAAAATCGCAATAAAATGCAGAAGACATTTTGTAACTGTTCAGCTTGGTGAAGCTATGCCTTTTATCGAGGAAATTTTGACTAACATTAGCAGTATAATTTGTGATCTTCAAACACAGCAAGTAAGTTGAACTTTTAACTGGTATTTCTACATTTTTATTCAGTATTTTCAATACTAATGACAAATGTAATCCTTATTAGGTTCATACTTTTTATGAAGCGGTAGGTTATATGATCAGTGCTGAAGTGGATTCTGTACAGCAAGAACAATTGATAGAAAAATACATGCTTCTTCCTAATCAAGTCTGGGATGATATCATCAGCCAAGCAGCCAAGGTATGTTATATTACAATCAAAAAAGAAACCAAATTTATAATATTAATTTCATATATTTTTATCCAAAATATTTGAATTTTAGAATGTTGATATATTGAAAGATCCCGAAGCAGTAAAGCAGCTTGCCAGTATTCTGAAAACTAATGTTAGAGCTTGTAAAGCATTAGGACACCCTTACGTTATACAATTGGGAAGAATATACTTGGATATGTTAAATGTGTACAAGGTGAATATTTTCCTTCTATACATTGTATGACTTGAAATTTACGTGTATATGCATATGTCTATTATGAATGGAATAATTTTGTTTAATTTAGGTAATGAGTGAAAATATATGTGCTGCCATAACTTTGAATGGCGAAGCGGTAACAAAACAACCGTTAATAAAAAATATAAGGGTTGTTAAAAAAGAAACACTCAAATTGATTGCAGACTGGATAAGTAGGTCTAACGACCACCAGATGGTATGCACGTTATATTTTAACAAATTGTTTTCCAATTTCATTTTTTCTAATTTTTTTCTCGTTGCATTAGGTTTTGGATAATTTTATACCGCCACTATTGGACGCTGTGCTATTGGATTATCAAAAAACAAATATTCCTAGTGCTAGAGAGCCTGAAGTGCTTAGTGCAATGGCCACAATTGTGAATGAACTAAAAGATCGCATAACCCCTGAGGTGCCCAAGATTTTCGAAGCTGTGTTTGAGTGTACGCTGGACATGATTAATAAAGATTTTGAGGAGTTTCCAGAGCACAGGACCAACTTTTTCCTATTGTTACAGGTGAAATATTTTGCTATTCTATAAATCATATTGGACTGTCTACATTATTACATCCTACTCTCTATTAATAGTACTATTACTAATTTTACTTAATTTCAGGCGGTAAATGCTCATTGTTTCTCAGCATGTCTATCAATACAACCAATTCAGTTTAAATTAGTTCTTGATTCTATTATTTGGGCATTTAAACACACTATGAGAAATGTTGCCGAAACTGGCTTGCAAATTTTGTATCAGTTGTTCATAAACATGGAAAAACATGACGAGGCTGCTCAAAGCTTTTATCAGACATACTTTATAGACATTCTTCAACACATATTTAGTGTCGTAACAGATACGTCACACAAAGCTAGTAAATATTAGTTTTATTGAAGCTTCTATAAGTGTTGCTGGTTTCTTACAAATCTATACATTAATTGCTTTTTTTTTTGTGCAGGTTTGACCATGCATGCAAATATTCTGGCATATATGTTCTTCTTAGTTGAGATGAAACGAATTACGGTACCGTTAGGCCCTCCCACTATTCCAGACAACATTTTGTATGTTCAAGAATTCGTAGCCAGCTTGCTCAAGACAGCGTTCCCTCATTTATCAGACAATCAAATTAAAATAACTGTCCAGGGTCTTTTTAATCTTAATCAGAATATTCCAGCTTTCAAAGACCATTTAAGAGATTTCCTTGTTCAAATCAGAGTAAGTATTCTTCAAAGTGACAATTCATGGATAAAATTATTTACTGATACTATGATTTTGAATACAAAATTTTCTCTTAGGAATATACAGGTGAAGATGATTCTGATTTGTTCTTGGAAGAACGACAAACTGCCCTACGAGTGGCCCAGGAAGAAAAAAGGGGCCAACAAATGGCAGTACCAGGCATTATTAATCCTCATGACATGCCAGAGGAAATGCAGGACTGAATAATCTATGAACGAGTCCCCGTCAACTTATTTTGTACACCAGAACAAACGACGCTCTGCTGTAGGCACTATCGTTTTCCATGCCTACAAACAATCCTATCGCCACTACTAAGTACGCCAACTTTACGACAAAAAATACGTTTATAATAGACGAAAAATTAAAGAATAAAAAATGATAAAAATGTAAAATATATCTTTGCCCAAAGGGTACCAACAAATGCGATGACTGTTTGTTTATCTGTTATAGGATTTTTAAAAGTGAAAAAATGAAGTTTATGTTGTGGGTAAAAATGTAAAATGTCTGCTTGGCGATACTATTTTGTGTATATTTACGACTAAAATATGTTTCTTACTGTAAGAATGGTAGTTTATTAAACAAAATATATATATATGGTAAACGAATGATAACACAACTAATAAAAAAACTCAATGTTATTCTGTGGGTGTATAGAGATATGTATGAACGTAAAAGGTTGTTAGAGTATTATGATCACGTAAACACGCAGTACACAAGTCCCAGATTGTGACACATTAAGTCTCGAATAAAATGATAAACGACAAGCAAGTGTAACGAACGACAATGCACATACATCTATGTCTTGCTTCTAACTATGTCTACAATGTGCTTGGTACAAGTGTCGAGTCCAGTATGATTTTTGAATGTGGTAACTGCAGTATGAGTGAGAAAATATTTGAGGAAACGATTATGAAAGACTAATGCATTAAATGGAATCGCCAGAGCAGATTTTAAGCGATACAAATGTGCTAGAATATGTGTTTTTAACAGAATAAAGTTGTATTATATTAATGTAAGATCAACAGCGAATTTTGAATTGGCATATTGTAAATTAACCTGCTGATATTTTGAAAGATTAACTGATATTGTGATGGCGTTTTTTTTTATAAAATAAAATTTATGTTGAGCATACAACAGAATTAAATGAGTAAAATAATAAAATTTAAAATATTTCGTTTCTTATTTTTGTCGAGTAGTCAATTAATATTGAGAATTGCAGCCTAAAAGCAGATATTTGTATAATAAGTCGTATGTCACTCTTTGCTCATTTAATTTTTGTCTATTGGAGACTATTACATTTTCACTCATTTTTTGTGTTACTCGAAATAAACATTTTTTAAAATCAACTTTCATAAAAGTCTATTAAATAAATATTTTTTTATCAATAGTTGTTTATTTGGATAAATTATGTCAACCTATTTTAAAAATATGTTTTGATAAATCTTAACGGCAGAATCTCATAAAATATATGGTATTTATTGATTTTTAGAAATTTTACTGCACTTTCATGAGAATCTGTTTATTTAGTAACTCAAACGTATACGACTGACATATACTTAAACTGAAAAAACTTTGATCAAAGTTAATCTTAGTAACAATGCAAAAAAACGAAATTCAAATGAATTTTGGAAAAGAAACGAAGATATCGTGGGAACGAGCAATAGTGAGTGTGCGAACGGGAGAGCATGAGCGAAAGCAAATTTCCGAATGATCACAGTCAACTATTAATTAAAGTGTGTCTAGAAATATTTTATACAAATACATACATCCTTTTTATAAAAGTCATAGAGAATAATTGCGCCAAGTACCCTTGAATACATTTATGCATCATTATTACAACTTTAGGTAATCTTGCAAGTTTATCATATAATTTTTGTAAGCCAGCAAAATAATATGACAAACATTTCAAAAACTAAATGGGTGGTAAATGAGTGAAACTGTGACCATACGATGATCAAGATTATTTAATCTTATAAGACGTTGATCGTAAAAGAATTGCCAGTGCATAAAAAAGAAATGTTTTCTGGTTAAATAAATGTGATATAATAAATTTGTAAACAAACTGTCCACTGTATAACAAAAAAAGTGAAAATAAGACAATGCCACTTCACATTTTAAAAGTGTAAACGATAAAACGTGGAGTGATACAAAAAATATAGACACAAGTTAGACGCTGATTTTTGAAGTAGGTATTAACGAAATTTCGACAGTTCAAAAAAAAAGGAAAATCACGAAAAAAAAGAAAACTTGTGAGCAATTTTTTTAGTAGTCGATTATTCAAAAAGGGTATGTACTGCCAATATATATAATCTTACACGGTGAGTGGGACTTTCGTAGCAGTCTACGCATGCATGTAAGGCAAAAAAAGAGTAATAAATATAATAAATATGGGAGTAAAAAAAAAAGAATGCACCAAACGAGAAAAAATTTTGTGAATGTTAGCAAGATTGAAAGAAGAGCCAGTGTGTCATTTGTATAATCCAGCGTATTGCTATACTCATACGCGAATGAAGAAAATGTATGGCTACTGCATGGTGATCTCGGAACTGGGTTTACTATTTTTTGGAGCCATTACGTTAATAAGAGCGTACTATGCGTCCCAGGGTACCGAATCTCCGGTCTGAGCGACTCACCTGCATGGCCGTTCACGTCATTGTCGAGAGAAAGAGAGGTCAACAAAAAAAAAAGACATTTTAAATAGACGAAAAAAAAATTTACGATTGTGCGTCACTTTTTGATATGAAGCTGTATTTATTTGCAAATTAATACAAATATTATAAATAACGTACCCTTTAGTTTTTAATCTTTTACACGCTATAATTTCGAACGCTATTTCACCATAACTTTGCAGAAACACTGTTTCACTGGAGATCTTTTCATTTCCTACCTAGTGCAGGACTTTTTGAAAATATTAAAAAAAAAAAATTCAATAGTCATGTTTTAAATCATAAAATACGTCAACAAAAATTGAATATTTTTCCACTGCTTCGGTCGAACGTAGCGAATAACATTCTCTGCTCAAGGCACAACGAAAAATCGTAACTTTGGAAGGAACTAAGACATAACACTATAATAAACGCGTAATCTGCGAAATTCTTCACTTTTACTTCCTACAGGTATATGTAATGTATATTGTATAAGTAATTCAAGTTGCGGCGGAGAGAAAAACTGTTTTCCATAAGTTTTTATTCCATTGATCATCAATGCTTTCAAACATGAATCTCAATTCAAAAGGACTCCAAAAATAGTAAGGTTCGACATAGAAGATCTTCAAGGAAGATGTAAACATCAGACACATTTGATGATAGCGACTGATTGCGGCAATGGATTTCTTCATCTAAATATGGTCAAAGTAAAAAAGAAGCGTCGTCCTTTTAATCCTTAATATACGGAGTGTGTAAAGAACTTAATGATTAAATATAATGTATTTAACTCATATTTACATGCGTCATTTAACAACAAGTCATTTACAACTTTTTTTGCCGGCTTTCGCCATACAGCGGAAATAAGTTTACAACGCGTATTGATATCGAAACCGTGGCAAAAATTAATCATTTTGTATAAATGTTTCGTATCGCGGGAGTTGCTCGGGCAACAGTATCCCGAGATCGACAGCCCCTTTTCTTAAAATGTTTAATGCTGCCGAGAGGTCTCTGTTGAACAGACATTTGCACTCGGTGCACCGTGTGTACCGGTGTCGTCCCTTACTAACATACTGTAGCTTTTGACAAATAGCACAAGCTCTCGTTGTATTGTATTCGTGAGTTCGTTAAACGCGCACGTTCGGAAATATCTGCTCGGCGAACAGAGATCTTTCCAGCATTTTCAGAGGAGAACCGACGTGTCCCTTTACGGCTTTGTCTATTACAGTCGAACCCAAGGCAAAAAATACCTTTTTCGCGGATTTCGCGGTTGAGCGAGATTATCGACAACGCCACGAATACGAATGTAACGGTCGAATCGTAAGCGCGTGTTTCGTCTCGACATTAGAACGTTTTTTTTTAATTCATAAGAAACGGAACGCCATTTGGCTATGCGAGAATAATCACGAGAATCGCGTACATTTACATCGCGATATGGTCCGCTCAACAGTTGTTTTTGTTTGTGAGTTTTTTTTTTTAGCCACAGTTTTTGGCGCATTTTTCTCGCCCCATTGCCAACCGCGTGTCTCAATCTTGTTGATGTAATCAAGTGCATCTCCGGCGCCGTCTTGTCTCTGGTGTTACACCAACGTTCTTTCTTGCCTCGGATTACGGCAACGCCAAGAGTATTTTTTTGCGAGGATCTACAAGCATAAAAAAGATTAATTAAAACGTTTGTCAAGATGTATTTACACATACTTAATTTAGATTCAACACAAACCTGCACCTATTCCCACGTTGTACTCGTCTGCATCCTTAGCCAATCTGAAAAAAATAGCACTCGAATCGTCAGATTTGTTTTAGTGCCATGTTTTCTATCATGGTAATGCACAATTACTCACCAAGTTCTACCTTGCGCTCCTGTTTGTCATCTGCTGTTACGGGCTGGTTGTTTACTTCTCTCTTTTTTCCAGTAATGAAGGCTGACGTCTACACCGTTTGTCGTCACGTGAAACGCAAACGGCATTTTGCTTTTCTTTCGAATGATTTTCCAATCAAGTATTCTTTGGCAAGTTTCCGACACCAGAGCCTCGTTTTTCATCAGTGTCATAAGTTTCGGTTTGAATTGAAGGTTTTGTGGAAATGCTCGCTAGCATATTTGTAGAACAGCCTGCTTATCCAGTCACGTGCATCTGCCTGCATTTGTAAATTGGAGCAAGCGTAAAGGTTTTACCACTGACCAGAAGCAACTGTTTTTGCAGTCTGAGCAAAAACGGTATAAAGTGCCAAAAATTGGCCATCGTAGAAAAATGTAAAGCCGGCTCTTGGGGTTTGAGCAACCTGTTTAGTTCTGCGAATCCTTTTCTGTCATTCTTCTTGAACAAATTTTTATACCGCTGAATCTTCTGATCCTTAGTGAAACGAGCAACTATAGCTAAGTACTTTTTAGTACTTTTTTCTTGCTTTTCGATGGGCTTCTTTGATTTTTGTTCTTCGCGTGTCAAGCCCCTCTTGCGGCGTCCCATGGTCCACAGGGCCGTGGCAAGAGTTTAGTTTCGTCGTCGTAAGTGTAGAGAATTCTGACGTGGTAAGCTAAAGGAGCGTGGATTAACACAAAGAGTAAATGTCATATAATATATACACGCGACTTTATTCAGCTGTGATTATTACAAACTTGGGCTTGATGAACGTGTGCCCCGTTCAGTCGCCAAAACCCTACTATACTCTCTACGGGAAGGCCGGCAGGCAGGCATGTCAGCATCGCGGCCGTCACCGATACTTGGAGTTCCTTCCGAATCGCATCGTCGGGACATACGCTGCTAAGGCCACACTTGACGACTACCTGCAGGAGCCAGCGTTGTAAAGCCAACATGAGTATCAGCTAAAGCGCGTTTTAACGCGTTTTAACGCGCTGTTTGGGCTGTTTGCTGGCAAGGAGTTTCAGCGCG